>JAUBOD010000696.1:1785589-1815277 GCA_032353885.1 Nothura maculosa | reverse complement strand
TGTTACTGTCAGCTTTTGTTTAAGCTAAAACACAGAAATCTTTAGAATAGTAGTCTATTAGAATATAGATGATATTTACATTTATTTTAAAATAGGCTAGAAGCGTGGTACGAACTTCATGTAGAAATAAAACCACACACACAGTGCTATTACTAAGCTATAATTTATAGATTTTTTTTCATCCAAAGATCCTGTAGCACAGATATAACCATTCCTTCTGTTATTTCTTTATGTTAGGGTACAGACGAAAAGGTATATACAAGAGTTACAGAGAAAATCTCCCTTTCAATAGCTCTCTTTTGTCTATTTTTGCCTAATACGTAGCTATTGCACCATGCTTTTGGTAAAAATTAAGTGTTATTCCTCACTCTAAGCTCTGAACTTTCCTACTATCCTAGTATTACTTTAGTTAAGAAACAGATTTTGCAGCTGCCCTTTACTACAGAGGGAAATCTTCAGTGTTTGATCAAATGACAAGGATATCATTTAAATCTCATTAAGAAGTCAAACATAAGGACGGGAAAAATGACCAGGCTCTATGGAATATCATTATACAACATAATTACAACGTAAGGAAGGAAAAAATAACCAAGCTCTATAGAATATCATTATACAACATAATTAGCTTTAAAGAGTCTCCATTTTTCTGTATTGGTCAAATTTTGTTCAGTGCTTAGAGAGATGACAAGTATTCAGACAAATCTCTCCATGTAAATCATTTTAACATACTCCATTTCAGAGCTGGCAAGTCTATTGATGATTTTTTTTAGCTACACTCTTTTCCTTTCAGCTAGCAGAAGGAAACAGTGTGCAGGATGTGAATGCAGAGTGATCTGATCCTGTAGAATGTGTTATAAAGGTTGGATGCTGTTACGATCAGTCACAATGAGTATGTGAAAAATGATGGAAATCACTGCTTTTGACAATATTGATGCCATGGAGTTCACAGAATAAGAAGATAAACAGAAAGCTGTGACAGATATCAGCCAAAATAGACTACCATAGTCATGAAACTGATGGGAAGCCTTGGTATTTGGTTCTGAAATTACCTAACACAGGTCAAGCAATTGCCATGCAAAAGTCAAGTTGAAGTGTGTGATATCATTTCAAAGGCATTACAGACACACTTAAATCAAGCTCTTATGTAGTTTTGTTTGCACACATTTTGTGGAACGCCACAGGTTTACAGGGAGAGAGATTTCCTTGGCCTAGAAGAAGGATTTATTCAGCATACACCTAATCCTTTCATGGTGGCAACTTCCCTGAATTGATATTCTGAATGTCTTCCACAATCTATATGAATCCCTGCTACTCGTTCAAATTTGAAATACAGTCTGACAAAGCCAAGATTTTATATAAACAGTTTTTCACACTTTGGTCTACCATAAGGTTAAGAGGGAAGAAGAGGATTTTTCTTTAGAGTCCTTAAAGACACTCTGATGTTTGGAAAGCTGAAGCACTGAAACTGTCTCTTCATTTAAAAAGGCTTTCCCACAGGCATACTTCTTGTTTCTGCTTAGCTTAGCATCCTTCTTAGAATAAAAGGCTTGAACTGCAAAACTGCTCTAAAGTGCCATTTTCGTCTGCCTGCAAGAGCTCACCATGGATAGTTGGCCCCATGTGCCAACCTGAGGTGGTCAAGATGGCTGGGAGCCCAGGACAGGCGGAGGGGCAGGGATACACTGTCCCTCTTGGGAATCAGGCCCATAGACATGGTACTCTTAGTCGTTGTGCAACGGCAGCAGTGGGGATGGTGGTGGAGCTGCCTCTGTCTGCAGATGGAAGCTACTGGCACAGGCAACACAGGAGAGGGACAGGAACAAGCTGGATCTGTGCAAGCAGAAGGACCTACCCCAAGCTGAAAATTGACTCATGTTAGGACCATTCTCCTGAAATTAGACCTTTCTGGTAGCAAATGCCCCTCTTGGACTTTGAAATGAACAAGAAAAATTGCATCATTGAAATAAGGAGCAACAAAAAAATGTACTCCTTTTCAGTCGCAAATAAGATTACTTAAAATAAACATAAGAGAAATAAAAATATCCACTTGAAAAATGAGTCGGTAAATACATTTTTTAATTAAGAATAAATAAATAAATAAATAATGATCTGGCTAAAAATGTAAGCTATTGGATAGAAAGCACACATGAAAGAAGAGAAAGACAAGAAGCAAAAACACTATGCTCTGAATAGAAGTGCATATGAATTATTTTATTTTCTAGAAAAGCTATTGCATTTCCACAATTATTGCATATTGACTATTCTTTATCACCTTTATTGTCCCTCCTGGATATTATTACATGGTTTCATTTCCAAGAAAACAGCCTGTTAGTGTCCCTACTGGAAATACTTATATCTTCCACTGTGGCACTGAATAGACAAGAAGGTTAAGATGATGCAAAAGGAAAACACCATTTTGTACAGTGTTGTAACTGACAAATGTTGATAGAAGGCTTTGACATGATTTGGCATAGTCAACCTTGTATATCTAAATTTGCTCAAGGGTTGAACGTCTTAAGGGTATTAGACATCTGCAGAATTAAATAGCAACCTCCCAAGAAGGCACTCTTGCAAACCCAGCACCTTGTGTACTGAAGGTGTTCTGCTAAGGTATTATAATGAAAGGGAAACTAAACTGGTGTTTCTTTAAGCTTGCAGAAGGATCTGATCAATGCAAAGACTTGTAGAAGATGTTACAACTGAAAACTGCTGGGAAACAGGATGCTCCTTGGATCATCTTTTCACTGTTATAAACTAGTTTCATATATGTTATATATGTATTTAATAATCAATCATGTGATAAAGATAGAAAACATTTATGAAATAATAAAAAATAATAAGATGAATTGATATGAAATGATTATATGATAATTAAAAGTTTAATTAGACTCCTCCTCCTTTTCTACTCCTAAGTTAATTCTAATAGATAAACCATTCAACAAGGTAAAGATTTCCTTTATTTTATAATTATTCCTGTAAAATCATTTTGCATAAGTTTTTTAAAAATACACCTGGTCAGAATTGATTTTTTTTTTCAAAACAGTCCTTACCACTAGCTAGTCTGCAAGTTCTTATTTTCTGACGTGCACTAAAATCTTCAAGTGCAACTTCTTGGGTGCCCTACATGACTGAGGTAAGCAGTTAATATTTTTAGGCACCTAAGTTTATGGGCAAGTTTAAAATAAGTGTCTTTGTGAAGAAGGTTAGCAGTTGAGGTAGCCAAATTTTTAAAGGCTAGGCAAAATATAGATCCTCCGAGCTATAAAGATCTGGTTTGCAGACTTTCTTTGGATTTTTCATTTTTGTTCTATTCCCTTATCCTTTATGACCTTTACTATGCTATAAAAAGTAGAATAAAAAATGTCAGATATTAGTTTCTCTGCATGCCCACCCTAAAACTACAACCTTTCCTATTTTTCCTTCATTTTTTCCTTTGTCACTCTAACTTTTATTTTCAAAGATTAACAAGGGAAAAAGGGGAAATAAAAATGGAAAAAGCTGAACATTTCTATTTTATTGTACTCAGCTGGTAAAAAAGATAGCATAAGGCGTGGATTCAATATATCATTTTTGGAAACTGGAACCAAAATTCCAAATACTTACACTTTTTGTAAAACATAAGCTTTAAATTTTTCCAAACCAAAATATTTTGCTTCATATTTTTGTAGTAATAAAATACTTCAGAATTCTCTATATGCTTGCTTTTTGTATAGTTTCAGGCCTGTTAAACTTTTTCTGCTATTATGGCTACTGGGAAACACAAGTATGGGAAAGACTGAAGCATCCCACTACACAATGTACCCACTGTGGGACATATAGCCATCTTGGGCCAGGCTGTACCACCAAAGAAAGAATTTGGCAATAAAATTTCCATGAAATACTGTAGAGGTGAAGCCATAAATGAATCCACTGTGTTCAGAGAGGGCCAATATGCAGCAAGTAATGGTGACCATAGTTGGAGAACAGAGTAGGAAGCACCCAAACTGCTACTTTCCTGAGATTGGGGACTGCTAAAGTGAACACAAATATACACAGGCCTTCCTGACTTGTTTCTGGGAGTGCCAGAGAAGAGAAGAGGAGAGGAGAGGAGAGGAGAGCAGAGGAGAGGAGAGGAGAGGAGAGGAGAGGAGAAAAGACACTGAAAAGAAGACTCTTCTTTTCTGAAGAAGAAACTCAAAGTTCCAACAGAAAATGTTAATGCAATGTTCTCTTGCCCTCAGCCTCAGACCTCTGTGCATGCTAAAGCAATACATGGCCTGAAGGCCATGTCACTCCTCTAGATGGCAGATTACAAGATGAGAATAGTCTCTATTTGGCTATAGGTAGTTTGGCCTAATAGAATCTTTTTTCATCTATTTCAAGACTTGTCAATGAATTTTTTTTTTAGGTAGGATTATTTTCATTAAAGTTGAAATTAAATATTTCAGATAGAAATTTCTCCCTACTTTTTCCTGAATTGTTTGTTGAAACTTTTTTTTTGTTAATTAGATTAACAGAAAATTCATCGCTCAGAGCCATTAAGTTGTAGTTGGTATATTTGAAATAATGGCATTTCACATTTTAGAGAAGAGCCTCAAATCTCTTCTAGACTGTCTCCAGATCCCACCTCTATAATTGCATGAACAATTGCTGCTGAGCTCCAGACTTTCTTTCATGATGACAATAGGACACTTTGGGAGAATAAGGCATTACAAAAGCTAAAGAAGAAACCTGAACATTCTGTTCTGTCAGCAGAAGAGTCTGACAGACTCTTCTGACAGCTGAAGGGTGCAGATAATTTTTGAAACCTACTAACCAAGGAAGGAATTTTTTCTCCTAATCCATTACATTTTAAGAAATCAACATCCCAGACTGGCTGAGGAGTTGTTATTTGAAACATCTGCATGTATGGTCCCTTGGAGAGCCAAAAGCTGAGACACAGAGACCCGGCTACTAAAAAACAGGGAAGTAAATGCCGGTGACATGCAGTGCTCACTGGAAATATACCCATCTGTCAGAGTAATTATACATGCACTTAGTGCATTGATGGTCCAGAAACCATACAAGTCTCCAAGCCTCTTCACTAATTTGATTATTTATGATATTGGAAAAATTTTTTTCCTCAGCTATAAAAAATATCTTTCCCTTTGTAAAGCTTGTTTTGTAAGGCTGCCCTTCATTGCTTAAGAGTGTCTTAAACTATACTAGCCATGAAGTATTAAGGTTACATAAGAGTGAAAGAACTGGCTGAATACTCTAAAATATTTGAACATTAAAGCCAATGTTAAAGTCATTGGATGATTCATAATTATCAGATTCATCCTTTTTTTTTTTTTTTTGCTCTTGCCTGCAATGAGTCACCAGTATGTCTGGACCTGGATTACTCCTCAACCATGAAGGAGTGAAATGTACTCCTAATGGCCAACACGAGGGTCACACATACCACATATTTCCCCAGAAATAGAGCTCTCAGTCTTGCTGCCATGAAATTTCAGCCCTTTCACCAGCTCTCTTGTGCCAAACAGTTTTTTGCTCTCTGAATAGTTTCATTCACCTCATCAAGGAATTACTAGTGGAATGAGGTGCTGCTCATCATGACAACACCAGGATGTAACAGGGATGTAGTCATGCTTATAAGAGACTGGGTAGCCTTACTAAAATGGTTTCATTTCAAGCTCCTTCAGGTTTTCTGGATCCCTATTCATTTAGATTAATTGCATTTTCATCCATTAATACAATCTCTTCTTCCAAGTCAAAGAATGAAACTGGAAATTTTGATATTCTCCTATTCTATAGTCAAAAAAGCATTTTAAGCTTTCACTGTGGTTGCATAATTTTCCATGCTTGCTGTTTGTCAGCCTCAAGAGTAGCAAGTCCAACAGAATTCCTACTCTGAATGTTATTACATTGTTTCCATTAAGAAAAACAAATTTCAGGGCCACAGAGATGCTCTGACTCAACTTTGATCCTGAGGATCTCTGTTTCACAAAGCAAATGCTTCCTCAGCCTGATGTCTGAAAATCCAGTCTAATTAGCGACCCTTCTTAAGCTAGAGGGAAAAATATTGTCACTGCATTGTCTCATTGCATACACTTTTATTGATCTTAAGTTGATGAGCTGTAACCTAATGCACTCTTAAAAAGCAAAGAATACCCCTTGCTACAGTTAACAGGCTTAGTTTTCGGAGTGATGAGCACTCCAGTTTCATTCAAGTCAATGGGCATGAACATGAAAGAAACAGGTCATTCTCATTTGGGGAGAATTAGGTGCATGTGCTTATTTAGTACTTCAGTTAAAGATATTGGTTAGTGGCCCTAAACAAGAGGTCCTGTTACCCAGTAGCTGTGCAAGACAGAACAGGTAGACCTCACCCCCTTGCCTCTTCTCCAGTAACAGTGTTGGCAAACTGAAGGCAAAGCTAAGAGACCCAGACAGGTCAACTGGCAACTTGTACAGGTAAAGTGTAAAGTGCATCCATTTCCATCTTTCCTTCAATGATTTAATTATTTCTCAAAACATAATGAGAGATAGAGAGGAAAGCATGCAAGGGATACTCTGAATCAGCTCAGGGACAGCTTGCTTAACAGCAAAAAACAGGATTGGGGGTGGTTATTCAGAGTCGTCTCTAAAAAAGCAGAAGAACCTGGCACCCCTGGCAGAGAAGAATGAATGCCTGTTTGTGTCTAAAAGCAGCTGTCAGACAGGAAAACAGACAGCAGGTTGTAAGTTTGTTTTCTTTCGTTTTCCTAGCTACATAATGGAAACAAAGAGGAAATTATGTCATCTTTAAAAACATGCAAAAAAAATAAGACAGGCATCCAAATGTTTCTTAGAAGTACTGCATCTTGGACACAATTTTCAACATGTGTTTTACAATTTTTTATTCAAGTCAGTAGTGACTAGAGCAGTTCGTCAGTATCATTTGGTGGCAATTGGAGGCTTCTCTAGCATTAATATTAAGGAATATAGTTGCATTTTTAATGGTTCCTATAGCTTAAATTACACATACATGCCACAAAGCAGAGTATTACACTGATCTCATGAACCAGATCTTATCATCCTCATCTAAAACAAGTGAGATGACCATCCTCCAGCAGTATCCACCAATTTGTATGTGACTTAGACCAACTTAAAACTTCCAGAAGGCATTGATTGGGACATTGATTGGGAGAGTCGCCTGGGAGAGAGTCCTGAAGAAAAAAGGGGACTAGGAAGGATGGACTTTTCTCAAGAAGGCAATCTTAAAGGCACAGGATCAAGCCATTCCTATGTGCCAAAGAAAAGCTGGAGGGAAAAAAAGAATGGCCTGTCTGAATAGGGAACTATCAATGAGACTCGGGCTAAAAAAGAGAGTTTACCACCTTTGGAAGAAGGGGCAGGCAACTCAGAAGAGGATGTCACTACATAGGATATATAGGGAGGAAATTAGAAAGGCAAAAGCTTGGATAGAACTCAATCTGGCCACCATTGAGAAAGACAACAAAAAATGTTTCTACAGTCATAGAATCCTTAAGGTTGGAATGGACCTCTAGCAACCATCCAGTCCAACCTCCCTGCACATGTGGGGTTGCCTAGAGAACGTGGTACAGGATTGCATTCAAGCAGGTTTTGAAGAACTCCAGAGGAGATTTCACAACTTTTCTTGGCAGCTTGTTTCAGGGCTGTGTCACCCTCACTGTCAAGAAATTTTTCCTTAAGTTCATGAGGAACTTTTGATGCTTCAGTTTGTGGATATTTCCTCTAGTTCTATCAGTGGCGACCACTGAAAAGAGACCAAACCCAAATACTTGGTAAATACTTTAACAAGAAGAGGAGAGTCAAGAAGAATCTCCATCCTTTATTGGATGTGTTGTTATCAAAGATGAGGATAATACTAAGGTACTTGATGTCTTCTTTGCTTCAGTATTTAATACCCAGATCAGTTCTCCTCAAGGTACTTGGCCTCCTACGATGGATATGCTCCTTTCCCAGCTCAACCTGACCTGTATCTTGCATGCATCCCTGCTCAGTTGCTAACTACTAATGATTTATCTAATCCTGGTAGGCGTCACCATTTTGATTTCTTCTCCCACTCAGACTCAACGTAATAGTCCTGAAGGCTGCATCCCAAAGGGGAGGTAAGGCTAATACACTAGCCAATGATCCTCTAAAATGAAAAAATGACTATAAATCAATCATTCTATAAATATGTGGACAGCCTGAGAGCCCCTTGAGCTCTCCTGGCATGGCAGTGGGCTGCACATCAGGATCTCCCCTTGAGCAGGGACGTCTCTCAAGGATACTCCTTGAGGTTGAGAAATGCCTTTCCACAAAAGATTTGTGGTAAGTAAATATAGTGTGCACTCTTTCTTTAACTTTACTTTGTAACTGTGCACAGAAACCCTTAGTCATAAACCGTTGACCAAGTCTGGGACTAGGATTGGATCTAGCCACATCCAGACTCCTCTCAGAAGGAGCTTGGAAAGCAAGGGGGTCCAACCTGAACCTCATGACCCAATGGGAAGGTATCCTTGATAATTGTGTATCATCTTGAGCCTCCATGCAGTAAATAATAAGTGACCTTGCCATAGAATCTCGTGAAGTCATTGTCCATATTAAAAAATTCTGTTATTATTTCTTTCATACAAGTGAAGTGCATTTTGTCACTCACCCTCACCATCACTCATTCTGTGACATCTCCTGAGCTGGAAGACACCTGAGAAGTGCAGAATAATCCCCACATAATCCATGAGGAAATGGTCAGTGATCTGCTCCTTCATTTGAATGCTAAGAAGTCTATGGGACCAGATGGGATCTACCTGAAGGTCCTGAAGGAGTTGTCAGAAGTGCTTGCCAAGCTGCCCTCCATCATCTCTCAGAGATTCTGGTCCCACACGACTGGAGACTTGTGATGTCAATCTTCTGCAAGAAGGGTCAGATGGAGGATCCAGGGAAATACAGGCCTGACCTCAGTATCAAGAAAAGTTACGGAGCAGATCACCTTGAGGGTGATCACACAACAAACGTGGAACAAACAGAGGATGAGGCCCAGTCAACATGGGTTCATGAGAGGCAGGTCCTTCCTCACCAAGCTGTTCACCTTCTATGAACAGCTGATCTACTTAGTAGAGGAGGGAAAGGCTGTGGACATGACCTACTTAGACTTTAATAAGGTCTTTAACACAATCTCCCAATGCATTCTCCTGGGGAAGCTGACAAGTCATGGCTTAAACAGGTGTACTTCTCACTTGGTAAAGAACTGCCTGAATGATGAGGCCCACAGAGTGGTGGTGAATGGAGTTAAATCCATTTGGCGACCAGTCACAAGTGCTGTTCCCCAGGGGTCACTATTGGGCCTGGTGTTCTTTAATATCTTTATCTGGATGAGAGGATTGAGTGCATCGTCTATAAATTTGCAGATGACACCAAGCTACAAGAAAGAGTTGATCTGCTTGAGGCTAGGAAAGCTCTACAGAGGGATCTAGACAGGCTGGATATTGATGGTACTGATGGTACTGATACTCCTGGTTTGAGCCCAGCTGTGTGAGATTCAACAAGGCCAAGTGCTGGGTCCTGCATTTAAGTCACCACAACCACATGCAACCCTATAGGATTGGGGCAGAGTGGCCATAGAGCTGTGTGACAGAAAACGATCTGGGAGTGTTGGTCAATAGCTGGCTGAACACGAGCCAGAAGTGTGTCCTGGCAGGCCAACGGCCTCTTGTATCAAGAGCAGTGTAGCCAGCAGGACCAGGGAAGCGATTGTTCCCCTCTACTTGGCGCTGCTGAGGACAAACCTCAAATATTGTGTTCATTTTGGGGCCCCTTCCTACAAGAAAGACATTGAGGTGTTAGAATGTATCCAAAGAAGGGCAACGAAGCTGGTGAAGGGATTGGAGAACAGACCTAATAAGGAGTGGCTGGAGGAGTTGGGATTGTTCAGTATGGAGGAGACACAGGGGAGACCTTATCGCTCTACAACTACCTGAAAGGTTATATTGAGGCAGAGGTAAGTCTTTTCTCCAAAATAACTACTGATAGGACAGGAGGAAATGGCCTCAATTTGCGCCAGTGAAGATTCAAGTTAAACATTAGGAAGTGGTGGAGTCACCGTCCCTGGCAGCATTCAAGAAACATGTAGATAGATGAGTTTAAAATAGCATGCCAAACTCCATTTTGATGATCAGAGCAGAAATGTTAAGAGATCCTCAAATAATGGCTTACTGAATGTATGCTAAGATGACAAATTATTGTTTATTAAAATATTTGTGTCTCTAAACTAGTTGGAAGTAGTACTAGATAAAATTATAGTTAGGAATTTCTAGAGATTTCAGGAAAATCAACAGGATTTGCCCATGAGTAGGCCAGTGTGTTATGTCAGCCGTAGTAGACATAGTTCAACAGATCTCCTTTGCAGTCTCAATGCTTCCACAACAGCACATACTTCCAAAACCCCTTGGTGCATGACATGCTTTTCACCCATGGTCACAGCTAGCACTCAAGCTCATCTCCAGCTACCTGGCAACTTTGCAAGCCCTTGAGTCCTTCTAGAAAGCAAAAAGGATCATCATTTATCATGATGTGATCCCTGGCATAGCTGGAGGAGGCAGAATCAAACCCCACTTGCACAGTGTGCTTAAGGACTAATTTCCCTAACCAACTTGAGGACTGACAGAACACCAATTCTGGGATGCTGGAGGGGGCATGAATTTAAGCAAACAGCTATTTTAGCTTTCAGACAGGCACGGTAACTATTTCACAGAACACAGAGGAGGAAATGCACAAGCAACTAATTGTCATTTCAGTCAAATCTCACTTTCACTGCCAGGTTTCCTTCACCTTGCTGTTCCCTTAAAAAGATATGCAAGCATAAGATCTTACTGAATTGCTTTAAAATATACTAAATAATTTTATTTTTGAACAGTAAAGTCTGTTGAAATGATAATTTTAGTATTTACATGTTACCTACCAGCTTAACACTGTTTGGAAACAGCAGCAAACTGGTTTTGTAGTTTGATTGTCTATCCAAGGGGAAGATTGAGGTCTCTTAGCTGGAAATAGAGCGATTGCTACAAGAAAAACCATAGTCTTCCAGGACAGTGAAGGTACTTTTGTAAAAGAGCAGCAACAGCACCTTTAAATCATTTTTGATTTGACTCATCCTTCAGATATTGATAAAGTAGCAATATATTCTGTCTATCTACCTGTATACCAAGGTGTTTTATCCTGAATTATTTTGGAATAGTTGTTTGATAATGACTCAAAGAAATTTTACTGTATAGCTTTTTTAAAAAATATTCATATTTATCCTAGATTAAATTATAAATCTTAAAAGGTAGAGGAGTGTATTGCTAGAAGGTATATTAGTATGCAAGACTGTATGATATGCACGATGTGACTAAAGCAATTTTGAGAAAAAAAGTAGAATGAAATCCCTATTCCACAGAAATGAATAATGGACTTCAATAAGATCACAATGACAGTTCTTGATTTGCTATTCTTTTCAATTTTTTAATTTTAATTTATAATCTATTAATGTATTGTCTTGTTTAAAAAATATGTCATGAAATTTTACTTAAATATGTATATTTATTTTGTCTTTAGTCAGTAATTTTCTCTCTTCCAAAGGATGCAAAACTGACTGTTAGTAAAAAAAACCCAAAAACATGTTTTTAAATAGCTTAAAAAGCCGCTTCCACTAGCTTTCACTTTGCTCTTGCATCTTTCTGATGCTGTCCTTTTGCAAATACTCCAAGTCAATCTTCCATCTTAGAAAACAATAGAAGACTCAGTGAAGGAATAAAGAAACAACTATTACAATGGTAATCTAGAAAAGACTCCTCTCTGACAGCTTATCAGAGAAAATTTATTCTTTTGTATTTCCTTTTCAGTTCTGATTTCTTAGAAAAGTATTTCAGTTCAAATAATTGTTTTGGGAAATCTCATTTGTAAGATGCTTGTGAAGTCAGTTCTCTATTCAGGCCCTTCCACAATAAGAACATTTACTGATGCTTTGAAACTTGATCTGACTATTGAGTTTCATTGTGCTTTGATGTTCATTTGTCTATGAGCATTCAAGCAACTGGTTTCTCTGAAGACACAACAGTATAGACAGCTTCTACTTATTCCTATAAATTGCTGCACTCACACAGCAAACCTACTTCATTCACTCTTCTCTTAATTCCTCAGTGAAAGCATAGAAACTAAATCCTACTTAAAGGAGTATGTTGTTATTATTATTATTATTATAGTCTCCTTCTTTGTAGATCCTCAAAATCTGCAGGGATGCAACCTTATGCCACGTGCTCTGGGTGTCCCAGCTGGAGCAGGGGGATTGGACTAGATGATCTCTAGAGGTCCCTTCAAACCTTAACCATTCTGTGATTCTGTGATTATTTTACCTTTGGGCCCAAAAAGTTTCTAATCAAGAAGTAGACTCCTGCATAGAAAATTTAAGCTTCTCAAACACAGCTTTATTTGTGCTTTTGCAGACCTCTTAGAAATAGTCTGGGCACACCCAAGGATTTCGAATCACAAGGTATAAAATACTGCTGAATGTGATCATACCAGAAAAGAAATAAAGTAAAATCAGGAAGCATGCACTAATATTTCAAATATTTATTTACCTGAACAAAGCAAGATTAGTTCCTAAATAATTCTAGCATAATTTAGAAGGATCACAGTAATCAAAATTGAACAAAAAGAAGAATTAATGCAGATTTTTCTATAGACTCAAAAAATCCACAAAATTTATTAGTAGAGATAAGGAAAGACCTTCATTCTGAAACAAATTGTCACTCTTGAATATAAACTCTACAAATTCAGCTTGTACTTTCAGGTTCTGTAAGTCATTTAATAACCTGTGTGAAATAAGTGATCTCAGACAAGTATCTGGCAGATTTGTCATTATATTTCATTTAAAAAAAAAAGAAAAAAGATCATCTATCTGGAAGGCATCTAGAAGAATATGTTTAGAATTTTTTACCATCTTTTTTACTAGCTTTTAAAGAAGAATACCTCACATGCTTGTTTGGAAACAACTCGTGCTTCAATTGGGTGCATATCAAAAGACTAAGTATTAAGAGCACCATATATAGTATCATAAAATGCACAGAAATGAGAAAACACTATTAGGATCCCAGTACTTTTTATTGACTAGGATTATGTTTTGCAGCTAAGCATCCAAATGGAGAAAAGCGTACAGCTGAACGTTGGCCAGGTTTCTTGAGTGAGCATTAGTTAAACTGGAAAGGCACAACAGGATACTGGTTCAAAAAAAAAAGCTTCCTTATGTGCACTCAAGAACAGTGACATGCAACTCTTAGCACTTTTCTTTGTTCGCTCATTCCAAAAAGACACAAGAGGATAATCAATACAGTGGCCCTAATTCTAACACAAAGAAATTCATTAGAGGCTTGTGTTTGGTAAGGATTCCTGGATTTAGCATTCCATGACACAGGCATCTTTTCAGTCTCTGCTTAACAGAGGCTTTATATAACAGCATGTTTTCATACTGGGGCCAGGACATCACAGCTGGACAGCACCAGTCCATAACTCTATGAAAGGACTAATATTTGTGAAATTCCTTCTGCTGGAAACGCAAGTCCTCAAAATAGCTGTCTGACATGGTAATTAAAATTTAAGGGCTCCTTAAAAGGCAATCAAATATATTATACTCCAAAATCCTCAGAAGAAAGAGTGAGGTTCATTTTTGGGATAAGAATGCAAAACTAGCAATAGATGCAATTCCCCTTAAGATTAGAAAAAGAGATTGGTAGCCAGATACTGGTTTTCTAATTGCCAGAGAAAGCTTAAAATGAAATCTGTTCTTACTCCTAAGAGTCATGGTTCACTGGGGACACTGAATGAATCATGCTCTTCTTGATGATTCAGAGACCTTGAAAGAGGCCCAGATTTTAAATGGATACTGGGATTTGGGGGTCTTAATAAATAAGGGCTTGTTTTTAACATACAGATAGTTCTGTTACACCAAAGTTATACAGTTTTCCTTTTGGTTTAATGCAGTGCTACACTGTACATGCAGGAGTACATTTTGTACCGTACTCAGCAACGAAACACATGGGATTTATGCCTGCTGTTTTTTAATATATATTTTTTTTCTATTCATTTTCTTTCAGCTATGAATGGTGTGGTCAGATTGAAAGGCAAAGTTTCCTCTGAACATCTGCACGGAAAGAGGGATGGGGGTTGAGAAAGAGCAGAGAGGAAGGATAGTATGGTATTGGAATAGCTTCTGGAAAGTTGCATGCTGATGGCACAGTAAGTGAAATTTTTTCTGTATTTGCATTTTGGACCAAAGTCCTGACTTAGTTTACTTTCCTGTTAGCTATCTAGTGCCAATTTATTGCTGCTGCTACTGCTACTATGCTGATTTCCTGCTGTTGCAAAGTGCGTGTGTAGCTGCATATATTCTGTACCCATTTCCCAAATGGGGAATTCAGTGTGCATTTTGTAAAGCAGCTTGTTGACCGTCTTTAAAAGCTTATTTACCAGAACCCTGTGAAGATGAATTATAGGTTCCACTGGCATCACAAGTATGTGTGAAGTCACCCTGCTGGGTTTTATTATATTGGTATCTCTATAATAGTGCACAGAAGACAGTGCACATCACTTTAAAGCCAGACTATGAAAAGACATTCCTAGGAGTTAAAAGATATAGTTTCCAGATGGAAATTCTGAATTTTAAGGAAAGAAGTTAGATTTGACTATTCCCCACTGCAAACTCACTCTTGCCTTTTATAAGACCATATTTCAAAATGGATGACATGTAGTTTCTACTTTCTGTGCAGACAGTGGCCAGACTTTTAAGGCAGTTGAAATCAGTTGATCCCATGAAATTTCTGCCACTGAAATTTGCAATGAGTAATAAAATTTGGCAATATTTTGGTGCCAGTAGATCAACCCAAATCAGTCCAAGTCCTAAAAACTTTTAGGGTTAAGAAGTAGCTTTACTTTAGATTAAATTATATTTTTCCTATTTCTGTGGAAAATAGCCATTCCTTCTTGTGGATGTCGGGTTCTTGTCATGTTGAGGAGGCAAGAGCATACAGAGCAGCTTCAAACACCACAACTCTGATAAGATCATGGACCAGGAATAACCAAGAAGAACTAGCAAGTCCACTTCTTCAATAGACGAGTTACACCTAACAAATATCAGGAAAATTAAACAATCCAATATCCTTGTATGAGTGATAAATGCGGTTATTTAAATATTGAAGGAGATAAGTGTGCTTTGGATAAAGACTTAGCATATTCAGGTGTGGTTCTTACCTATGGGGTAGTGAGGTCCAACCGATTTTTTAGTAAAATCTGAGCCTTACTTGCCTCCTGCACTAAACATGGACAACGCCTATGCTAGTACCAAGGCTGGCACCACAACACACCACAGCAGGAAATGTACTACAATTGCATAGCAGCTTTCACCCGCTAAAAAGTTATGGGAGTTGACACTGCATTGACTTTCCACTGCCCAGTGCCACATAACCAGTGATGTGGACTGGACCCTAATAGGGCCAGATTTCCTACAGTAGTATCTCTTTTCTTTCCCCCTGGGAGTTATTTTTCTGAGCAGAGCCAGACCATCTGCCTGAGATTTTGACTTCCCACATACCCTTGTTACATCTGAGATATGTTAGCAAAGTAAAACTCTGTGGCCTGTGGGCAATGACTCTAACGTGGTAGGACAGCAGTACTGTCTTTGCACCATTCCAGACTCTGTGGACATGATGGAACAACTGAACACTAATATCCCATACATGCACGTGTCATTTTGAATTGAATAGTACTCTTTTACCTCCTAGAGGTGACTGATTTACGGTGTAGTCATACAGGATCTCCAAACTGGCCTTGTAAAGTCCTTTGCTAGCCAAGGAAGGCATGTGAGGCTAGATGGAGTCTAGGATAGCTGTGTTTCCTTCCAGAGCAACTACACTGGAAAATATCCTAGCTCTCATACTGTCAAAATGGTCTGACGTTTTTCTTTTCCCCTGTTTGAAATCCTAACTCTAATTCTCTAAAGACAAAAATTAGGTCAAATCTCTGTAGTTACTATGTTATATGCACTTCAACTCTCTTAAGCCAGCAGGCCATATATATTTATATATTTATAGAAATGCTAATATCCTTGGAAATCAAAATCAGCCCAAATAAGTAAATCTTGAGAGCTTTTAAAATCTAACAGAGACATTTACTAGAAAGGAATATCAGCAACAGTAATTAAAAATCATATTTGAAGAGCTTCATATCTGATTTTGTTTTGAAAAAACAGTTTCTTCATTTTATTACACTTTGAATCCTGATGAGTGAAATTGAACAGATAACTTATAATAAACAGGAGTTCATTTTATTTCACTACCTATTTAACTTGTGAACTACCCTTGAAATGGTCTTTTGAATGCTTCTGCATGTCACTTAACTAATTCAGAAGAACTAGTCAATTCTTATACTAAGACACAAAACTCTTTTTCTGTTTCAAGTTCTATTGTGTACATTAATAAACTATGAATTAACTGATTTGCATAATTTATATTTTTTAATATTTAAGCCTTTCATGCTTACATTCCTCAGCTGGCAAGAGTTCAGTCCAATAAACTTTTACTGTTTAGATCATTAGCAGACAATATAACAGGTAAAATTATAGAATGGCATTTAAAGAAAGAGTTAAGTTTTAACTTCAGTAAGCGCTCATATATAATTGACATGAATAAAAGGCAGCTGAACTCACAGAGTGCATATTATTCTTCCAGTGAAGCAAGTAATATTTTCATTATATTTGTAGGTAAATGGCATGCACCCTGGATTTGAAACTTTATTCAGCTTTTAAACTTTGGATTTCTGATGCTCAAGTTTCTTTCAGAATTTAATTTTCATTAAAGCATATTCTTACACTAGCTCCCTGAAGTGACAAATGGCACATAGATAGAGGAGGGTCCCATGGTCAAGTGAGGATGTGGATGTGGGGAGGATGTTCTGGCTCCCTCTGCACCCTCTGCTACATCTCTGGAGGAAAAATCTGGTCTCAGCATCATAGCAGCCAGTTCAAAAGACCCCTGAGAGCATGCAAAGGCATGATGTGGAATTCAGGTACAGGCATTGTACAAGGCACAGATATGTTTACTTGGCAAAGAACAAAACTCTGCACCTGGAGTATTGGATGCAGTTCTGGGCTCCCCTGTAAAAGAGGGATGTGGAGCTTCTAGAGAGGGTCTAGCAGAGAGCAACAAAGATGATTAAGGAACTGGAGCATCTCTTGTATGAGGAAAGACTAAGTGAGCTGGGGCTGTTGAGACTGAAGAAGAGAAGTTTGACAGAGAATATGATCAATATGTACAAATACCTGAGAGGAGAATGCAGGAAAGATGGGGCCAAACTCTTCTCCATTGTGGCCAGTGATAGGATAAGGGGCAATGAGTGTAAGTTGAAACACAGGCAGTTCCATCTGCATGTGAGGAAGAACTTTCCTGTGAGGATGACAGAGCCCTGAACCAGGGAGGTTGTGGAGTCTCCTTCTCTGGAGATCTTCCAAGATCTTCTGGATCTTCTGGATTCCAGGATCTCTGGAGATCTTCCATCTAACAAATCAGGACTTGCACCTAGGTGAGCTTGTACAAAGAGTGAGGAGCTAAGGAGTCAAGAACTACTAAAGAGCATACAAGAAAACAAAGGGTCCAGCTGACTTGTTGCAGTCTGCACAGTCCAGAGTAAATTAAGGAAAGAAATCAGTCATAACCGGTCTATTAGACACCAACGTCCATATGCCCAGAAAAGACAATAAATCCAAACAGTTCCAGATTTGGCTGTTCATAGTAGCTCTTCCCGCCATTCCACTGAGACTGCTGTGGATGGAGCATAGAAACGCAGTGAACAGACACATTCATGCTTAGACAGAACACACCAGGGAGGCACACCACATATAAATAATAAGAGGAATCTCCAGCTTTGTAAATAGCTCAAAATGCTTTTAATTTAATCAGAAGATTTAAAGACATACTTATGATGGGTATTCTTCATTGAGAGGTTGATTTCTGTTCTTCAGGACAGAATCAACAACAGCGGTTGTGGTTTTCAGCAGTCTCATTCATCTGGTCCAACAATGGAAAGATTTCTTGTAAAAGAGAAGCCTGACAGGCAGTTTAGTGAGCATTGCGTGTAGCTTTATTTCCTTAAAGAAAATTCATCACTTAAAGCCTTTTGTAGCAATGTTCCTTATGTGCCTCCCTGGATAAGATCTGCACAAGAGACACAAAGATGGGCTTGTGCCAAAGACATATCACCAAAGCTCTTGTGCGTGGGTAAAAAGGGAAACGAAGGAAGATTCTTTGAACTATGCTACTTTCTTTGTAAAGGGCTGGCTAGGGCTGCTGAGGAGCTGCAAACACTTCAGCCTCCCTTTGAGAGTACAGCCTCAGCATATTGTTCCATAATTGTCTTCATGGGAATTCAGTAATTATCCAAGCTAAACAGTGTACAAAAATTTATATATGCATCACTGAGAAGCACCTCTAGTAGTACACAGTTAAAAGTACTCTGTGCTGGCTGAGCTACAGCAAGCTAGGAAACCAGGAGGAGGTGGTTTACTTTTTTTTTTTTTTTTCAAAAGAATACACAATTCCTACAGTCAATGATATAGATTCCCTATGATATAGAATGATATATCAGTGAATGATATAGAACTACAATTAGTACATTAGCAGGAAGCATTATTTAGAAAAAGAAAAAAAAGTAGAGAGAGAGGGTAAGGTTGAGTCAAAGAAGATTGAAGGGAGATCTGATCAATATGTTTAAGTAACCGAGGGGAGAATGTAGGGAGGATAGGTCCAAACTCTTGGTAGTGGTCAGTGATAGGATAAAGGGTAATGAGTAGAAGTCGAAACACAGAAAGTTCCATCGGCATGTGAGGAAGAACTTCATCACTGTGAGGATGACAGAGCCCTGGAACAGGCTGCCCAGAGAGGTTGTTGAGTCTCCTTCTCTGGAGATCTTCAAAATGTGTTTGGATGTTGCCCTGTGCCCCGTGCTTTTGGTGTCCCTGCTGGAGCAGGGAGGTTGAACTAGATGATCTCTAGAGATCTTTTCCAAACTCAACCATTCTTTGATTCTGTGAGTGCATAAGTATGTCTCTATTTATTCTTCTGGTCTGGATATTCAGCAAGGATGAACCTCACTGCTTCAACAATTTTTGCAAATCAATCAAGTCATCTTTCCAAGGTTTAACAGGGCTTTAGAACATCTTCAAAACACTGAAACTGAAAACAGACAAAAAATACAAGTTTCTAATGTACCACTTCACCTGAGATGAAACTATATAAAGACATTATTCTTTCAGCAACAACAAAAATTCAGATTTGAGCAAAAAAAATCTCTTAGTTCAAAATTGATGAGACTAATCAAATGGAACAGATATATCTCCAAGTCTTTAGGAGCATTCATCAGAATTTGGTCAAAAAGAAAAGCCTACCTGCTCTGTGATATTTGGAAGCATCAGATTTACTAGGAAAAATAAGACATAACATAATGCTTCCTTTTCCCTCTGTCATCTTCCAGTGACCCGCATAGTGGAGATTTCTTGAATCAGAGGCAGCTTTGATCTTCATGGGTCTTCTTCCATAAGTTTATGTAATGTATTCCTGCCCTATCTTTGCACCTGTCTTCACCATGCAAATGAACTTAAAGGAGGTCACACCACCACTCTGAGCTCAATGGCCTGATGAGGTTCTAGTCTCCACTTACTGTTTTTTAAGTCAATTGCAATGTTGTAGTTTCAAATTGTTTGACCAAAGGATTTTTCCTTGATACCTTTCCTTGCTCCTATTTGAATAGAAATATGCACTGTTTTCAGAGGCAGTGGTAATATTGATTTTATCTATATGAATCCAACTATTGTTTGAAGTTGCTGAACATTTAGTAACATACATGACTTTATTCTTATATACTGACACAGCCTTTCAGGCTAAATCATACATAGGTGAACTGGTTGCAGCTGTCAGTAGTTTACTTCCTTTTTTCTCCTGCTTTTTACGTGTAAATAATTTTGTCTAAAATGTGTGTACAGTGGGAATATCCAACTGTTCAAAGCTCACATTACACTTGTTAAAAACCAATCTCAGATCAGTCCTCCTAGAAAAGCTATGTTGCTGGGTGAATAACTCTTGTAATAGGGATAGCTAGATCTTCATTCTTAATTTAATAAAAATGGAGATCTCACATAGCAGATGCCACATTTCTCCATTTTCTGATATTCTCTTCTGCTATATCTTCAGGTATAATGCATAAAAACAAACCAAGCTGCTTTTTAAGAACATATTAGCAGTTGCTTTATATAAGATGTTCTCCTGGATCTTTCCAGTATTTCCAGCATAATATAGAGCTCTCTCTGAGCCCAAAACATTCTAGAAGAATTTTATACTTGCTGTATCTCCATAGCATTATGTTGTCTTTTGCTAACTAGTGATTAATTTTAGTAATAGTTTTGCACTTCTAATCTGGTGGGCCTTTTTAAGAGTTTTTTGTTCATATTTGTTTGTTTTCAGCAAGTGAGATAAGAATGAAATTGGTCTGGATCTGGACAAGGATATCTAAAGAGCTCAAATTTCAAACTCAGACCACAAATGCAGCTTTTCTAGTTCAAATCTGGTCTGTCCCTATGTAACAGAACAGAAAGTTCACTGGTTCTATGAAAACAGCCACCAGGGACAGAGCATGTTTCACGCTACCCTCTCACTGAACTATCTCTTTCTGTCCTCTTATCTGTAATCAACATTGCTAGAAGAAAAAGCGAAATGTTTCAGAAATATTTGAAATTCTGTCTGCTTATTGATAGTATTGTTTGGCTCCTCCACATTTTTTAATGAAAAAAAGGGATACTAGTCTTTAATTGAAAATCATAAAGCATTTTAGATGAAATTCTGGTAAATGTTTTAGTAGTATTATTTCAAATTTAAAACACATCAGAGGTCAACACTGCATGGCCTCCAGAGTAAAGCATGCAGGCTAAGAATGTGACTGTTGTGAGCAGTGACAAAATGTTTGGATCTGCTACTGAAATTGCCAATTCACCATTTCCCCTACTGTCTGTCTTAAGATATTAAATTAAATCAGCACTTTCAAGACATGAAGCAGTTGAACAAGCTGGCTTTTAACAAACCCAAAGCTTGCTCACAAGCCAAAGATTGATCTCACACATTTAGGTGAAATCCATTTGGTAAAACAGTCTGGTCTTTGGTGGTCTTCAGCCAAAGTCAATTTATTTTTGTTTATTTTATTGTGGGAGCCATAACTTCTAAGATTTAAATGAAATAGACTAAACTGTAGTGTGTTTCAAAACAAATGTTTGGGCAGTGTTTTTTTCCTGTTAGTCCTGTTTTCTAATATGTATGTTGCCCTTTCACAAGGGAGACAGTAGAGTCAATGTGAAAGGACTCATAGAGTCCAGAGATTCCTTTTCGAGGGAGCCCATGACTCAAAGTATAAATTGCTGAACTGTTTTTCCAAATTTACATTTGATAAAAATTGCCTACATTTCAGCCTAACTCAAAGGATAGTGCCTCTCTGTAATTTTTTTGGAATTCAAGTACAAGTCAATTAACATATGTTTACACTTAATTTTTATTTTTCCCTGCATGCATATAAAATATTCTATATAGAGCTGTAAAATCCACCTTCATCAAATTTGTCATAAGGTTTATTATTCCTATTACTTAAAAGTATAAAATGCTTCCTCTCATTTCTCCCCTGAACTTATTATAACACCAGAGGCTTTCAGTGCTCACTCGAACTAATCAACTCTTCCAACAAGTACTGATTTCTCTAGTAAAGCCTTGAAGTAAATTTCACTACCCAGATGAATGGAAATATCAAGTTCATTTTCCTACTCAAATATAAAGGATTTAGGAGAGATAGAGAGTTTTTTTTTTCCTAAAGAAAAGCATGGGAAACTGAAGTAGGTGTTCATTTCTTCCTAGTAAGACAAAGCAGTCCATGGGAAAGATCTGTGAGACAAATCTCCAGCTCCTTTTAAGCAATCCTGTCCACCTCTCCAGGGCACCAGGATAGCTACAGGAGAACAGACAAGTTTCTTCACCCTGTGGCCCCCAAGGCAACCCAGATGGCCACTGCACAGCTTGGTGTCCTCACAGTGTGGAAAAGGGCCATAAGCAGGACCTTTACATAGTGGCCTGACCTGATAGACAAGCTCCAAGTATATCTGCCCCAAGTGTAATTCAGCCCTGGGTATCTAAATGTATATTTGACTGCTATCTCTTGTGTCCTCTGGTACACCTTTGACTATGCTTGAAACTTATGCCAAACAACAGCAGTAGATCAGCAGAACACAAGGGTTCATGTCTACACTATACATTTCAGACAATTTATTTCAGACTGGTTCCAGTCCAGTCCCACAGACTGAACACATGAATTACTGGTGTCCATTTTGTGCAGCTCTGGAGAACGCCTACCAACTTGATTTAATCTGACAGGAATCCAGTTCACATATTCTGAGGTTGCCCATGAACAAAAGCACAGAAAGTGGTCGTGATTGAGACACTTGCCTCAAAAGTACACTTCTTATTATAGCTAGGACACTAATGTAATGCACCCTTAGGCAGCTGATATGTTGAGGTTTGCAGGCACTCACTCATCAGTGAAGTGGAAATATTTCAGATGGTGACTGAAATCTGCAGAGGGTCAAATTACTATTCTAAGAAGTGCCCTCCTTCCCTCTCCTAATTAGTGGGTCAAACTTAACTGCTTCAGAAAGTTAGATGAAGTAGACTGATATCCAAAATATTTCTACAGCAAGGATTTTTTTTTAAGAATAAAATTAAAACATAGGCTATGACCTGCAGAACTGATGTTAATAGATTGATTTATCAAAAGTCCTTGAAAGCCTAAAGAATGACCCTTTGCCATGATTAGAGAATAGCATTTGCTTACAGTTCCATTTCTCTTTGAAGAGTTTCAGAAGCTTCTAGAGAAATGACGGGATGTCTATGGTACCAGATACTATTCATGAGTAGTGTAAATAAAATATTTATCTTGCTTTTTAAAGTGAAATTCCAAAAAGTGAAATTCTCACTAGTAGCAAAATTTAAGAAGCATCAGCACTTTTTTTCTTTCCTTGCCACTTGTCTTTTTTTTTTTCTTTTTTAATTGAGACATCTTAAGCGTCCTAAATTGTTTAAGAAACAGTAGGAAAGATTCTTAGGTTTTGAACAATTTGGTCTATTTAGCCAAACATTAGCTAATGTAGTATAGAGACCACAATTGGAAACAACTGTTAGTCAGACATCTATTAGCCTTGTTTTCAGACTGAACGCCAATACACAATGAAATGATCTAAATTAATCTAAATAACAAGTTAAAACAGGTCTTCAAAATGCATCTTTAAACTCGACATAGAGGTTATGATTCATCTCTCCTAACCTAACCTTAAGCTAATTTCCGTGTCACTATAACAGAAAGTCCTTTGAAGCCAGATTTTTCCAAATGCAGGGTTCTTTTTTTTTTCTTGTTTGTTTCCAATAACATAATCTGCATGGGCAGCCACATCATTCACTCAAAAAGAGTTCAGGTGCAAATCTTAAATCATCAAGCAGCTTCTACAAGACTAGATGTCCTGTGACATATAGGTTTTCAAAGCATTTATTTTCTTCCAAAAGAAAGAAGATGCTGTGAAAATCTACAGATGCCTAAGAGTTGGAAATTATGTCCCTGAAGTTCAGTTTCAGCCCAGGGAAAGGCTGCAACCTTTCTCTGGTGGCTTAGTCTATCCTCAGCTTTTTTGGAGATAAGGGTGTTTTGAATTGTCAGAAGCATTTCTATACCATCACAAGAAATCCAGTCACAAGTTCTGGATTTGGGTTTAGTCTTTTTTTTTTTCCAAACTTTTTCTGTGCACATGTTTCTGTCTCTTATATTGTTTTATTTGTGTTCTAAGGCCTTTTGTTTTTTTGGAACACTTATCTTTGCATGGAATGTTTATTCCTAATATCTTACTGGAAAGGATCACCCACTTCAAGTTCCCCAATCCGCACTATTTTTTTTGTTTGTCTTCATCATTAGTGAGGAGGCTGCTTGCTTCTGGAGCTGCTTGAGGAGACCTCCTTACCTGCCAGCTCTTCTTTCAGGAAGATCCTTTTCTCCTCACCAGAAAGAGAAAACTGTGCTGAAAGGCAAGGTGGGAGAAGATGTAACTTGAAATAGCATTAAATATGCTCCACACAAACTCTGTCTGGCCTCTTTAAATCATTGGTGATAACACCTCTGGAGTTCTTAGATCTCAGAGTCTTGCAAACAATACGCTCAGTTGGAGCAGGTATGAGGAAGTTAGAAAGTTAAAGGAGCCAGATCTGGTGTCTGTGAGGCCTCTTGTCTATCTGGAGGGAAAAGGAAAGCAAAGCAGGTGTATGGTGTCTAGGTGGCAGAGGTGTTATCCAGGACAAACTTGGCAAGGAAGCATCCATCTTTAAAGTTTTGGCACGCAGCACCAAATGCGGGCCATGGAAATTTGGCACAGGTGGCAGTGAAACAGCCATTGCTTTCATCAAGAGGGAATTTAAGGATACCGAGGTGCAAAGTATCTACAATTTCAGCACCTTGGGGAAATGGTCTCATTTAAGAAATCGAGTGTGTTGATTGATTTTAGTGTTCAGGGAAGCTAATTAAATGCTTAATGTACCTTCTGCCCACCCATCATGATAATACCAGGATCCTAGAGGTGGCAAACTATTTGCTAGTCAATATCTTTGTCATACACTCTACAGTAACTATTTAAGACAAAGAGTACCTGTCAAAACAAGGTTGCTGCATATCATAGTAGGGAATGGAGATGTTCATTACATGTTCAGAGTTATTCAGTCTGAACAGCTTTACTTGTAAGGAGAGAGAAGCTAAAGTAGAATGTCAAGTGGTGTAATTTCCTTTTTAAGCCATGACTTCATACCATTCATTGGTATGAGTGATGATCTAAGCATTCAGAGAATTGTACCATTACATTTAGAGACCTTTAGGACAATGGAAGTATAAAAATGTCAGCAAAGCCAGCTGTGGATAAGCAGATGTTCACACCAGCTCAAGAAGCCCTGTGTTGGCCAGATGAATTTCAGCCAGGGAGACAAAAGCAAGCAGCAGGAGATGGCAAAACCAATTCAGTTTACATCTCATGAACTCCATAGAAGAGTCCCAAGTGATTTCTCCACTATTTAGATGTTCTCTACCTAAGTTTGTGTGCTTGTGCACAGATGTTCAAGGAATGTGAGGAACAAACAGCCTTTTCTGTCATTATCTGTGGTTGATCTTGGAGCCAGAGAGGTGGTAAAGCAAAAACTGCATGGAGTCAAAATTACTGAAATTGAGCCAGCTTGAATTTCAGGTCCTCTACTGAGATATTTAATTGCAACAGTTCAAACATATAATGCTTGGGGAATGTATGAAAGTGTGAAAATATAAAGGAAGCTTTATTATATCATTTTAAGTAGTATTACATTTTGAACTTGATAATTTAAATTGCCTGGCCTTGAAACACAGGAAATTTCATCTCCATATGAGGAAGAACTTATCTGTCAGGATGACAGAGCTCTGGAGCAGGCTGCCTAGGGAGTCTGCTTCTCTGGAGGACTTCAAAATCTGCCTGAATGCCAACCTGTGCTTTAGGTGTCCCTGCTGGAGTAGGGAGAGTTGGACTAGATGATCTCTAGAGGTCCCTTCCAAGCTCAACCATTCTGTGATTCTGTAATACTCTATTTCTGTGATTCTAGCTTATTACCCACTCAATCTCCTTCCTTTCTTTGAACAATGCTGTATTCACTCAGGGTATTGCTTCAATTGACACATTTTGATAGGGTTTGTGCAATAGAGGTGACTGCACACAGATCATACACTTATTACATACGTTAATCTCTTCATGCCTTGGCTCCACCACAGTTAGCTCTCATTGATATCTTATTTTTATCAATATTTTCTTATTAAACAGTGACACACTAGTTTTAGTGAATAGAGTTTAGCAATTTGAAAACTGAACTACATTATATACCCTTGAAAAACACTTTAATCTGTCCTTAGTCATTGTTTTTCCAGGAGCATACTGTAGCATATTTACGTGTATACACATGTGGTATAGTCAAACGCTAAAGGACCGTTAAGTCTGCAGCAAAATCTGCAAAGTTCAAATTCACTAATCAGATAAACTAAAATAAATGTGGTTCTCACAGGGAGGCAAAACATTAGATGACAAAGCACTTCAAACCAAAATCTGAGATCAGCCTGAGGGGCTAGCTAAAGATAACAAAAAAGTGTGGTCATTTCGAACCGCTTCCTAAAAATGCTGTGTTCAGCAAATGCCAACTCAGCTGGGAGATTAGCAGACAATTGACACAATCCCCTGTCTCTGCCCAGAGCTACACTAACATGCTGACTCCACTTCCTACTGTGGGCCTCAGACAGCAGGAAGGTCCACAGAGGAGTTAGTGTGTGGGAACCTTGCACTGGGGAGCATGCATGTATCAAAACCAATTTGACACTACTGGTGTGCTAACGTTTAGCACTATCTGAAAAATATTCTTGGAAAGAAGGATTATATATTGTGGGAATGATTTCACAAAGAAGTTTGCTTCCCCTGATCAATTCTGGGGGAAAAAAAAAGACAAGCATTCCTGTCAATTTTTATTGTCAATCTTCATTTTTTATTAGAATTGTGCTTAGCTTCATTTAAAGTTATTTTCTTCTTTTCTCATCCAGCACTGACATAAAGCTCTTTGCTGGTAAGTGATGAACATCCGAACCAGCGATCTGTGCTGGAGTGGGAGCTCATATAACCGACACTGCTTCAATTTATCTTTTTTGCCTTAGAAATTATATACCTAAACAGGAAGGAACTGGTAAGTGCAAACTGATTTAAGTCATAAACATAACATAAAAGAGAAGCAAAAGACAATTGCGTACTATATATATTTCATCTTTTAACACCTGACTGTCATTAGTGGTAGTAGGCATTATTCATATATAGCAAATGGAAAATAAATCTTCCTATAGTAAGAGACAAGGCAAAGGGTAAGATACTCAAAGGCATGCATGGAAGAGAGAGTTTCCTGACAGCAATCGCCACGTTCCCCTCTCTACTTTTGGGTTTGAATGCTTATCTTTATGAAGCCAGACACTGATCTGATTCTGTGGATGCTCCACAGCATCTTCTTGTGTTTTTGAAAAGCACATTTTTTCCCTCTCTACTTATCCCTGCCATTATTTGAGCCTGCTCAATCACTGGATTTGATTTCTTTATCTATGACAAACTCACATTAACCCTTAAATGTAGTTTATTTGAAATATTTTGGTTAAAAGGTTTTAATATTCAGTTTGTGATTTCTTCTAAATAAGTGATTACCGCTTGACCAGACATTATTTTTTTTTAACCTTGAGGAATTTGGGAAGAGGCTGTTTGTCTTATAGGATCTTGCAGGGGGAGAATACAAAGTTCCAGAAATTCAGCAGGTATATTCGGTAGGAAAATGTCACCAGGATGTAGTTAAGTGAAGGACAGGATGATGGCCAGGATTTCTGGCTCCTCAGCAATCCTTTGGGCAGTTGCCCATCTCAGTCTGCTGGCTGGGCTTCCTGCTCTGGGAAAATGACTTCCAGATTTCTGGTTGCCTGGATCTCTGCTCAGAGAAAGGTCCCCATTTGAGAGCTGCTTGAGATGGCTAAAATAAAACATGATTTGACTTTGGGAAGGTGAAGTATCTCATTGGTTGCTTTTATGGGGTTCAGAAAAAGAAAAAAATCTTTTGGTTACTTTTTGTTTTGTTTTCATTTCAAAGATTCCTATGGAATAAGAATTCTAGTTTCTGAGCAGCTCTAACAGCCCCTAGGTATTGTATCATCCTTAATAATAATATACATAATAATAATATACATAATAGTAATAATATAGACACATGCAAATGCCAATGGTTATGAGCAGACAGAAGATATATCCATATCTGATACATTCCAATTTTACTCATGACTTTATTTTCCACAAATCTTGAGCAGTAAAGATGTGTGATTAATGGATGGGTGTTTAAGTTTACCAAACAAAACATCTGATGTTTCCTAGAAATGCCTTGGAAAAAAAATGAGCATCAAATCCCTAAATGCTTGTAAGTCATAATTACATAATAGGCTTTCAGAACAAAATTTCTTATTGTTACAAATTACAAATGAGATCCAACTCACAGTTTTGAAAAGTAGGATTTCTAAACTGACGTGCTATTTTGAGGCTAATCTCAAGCCCAAAGAAACCCAAGTTTAAATCCCTTTCTCAGGAACAAAATTGGGATAAACTCACATTCTCTGTGAATGAAGTAGCATTTGGCTGCTTACCACATCCATTCCCTTTTTGTGTCTCCAACCTCTTCACTGAACTGCACATAGAAACACAAACACTTCCTGTCAACTGTGTCTTTACTGCTTGCTCTTAAAAAAGTTTTAGAATAAAGCATTGGCAGGTGCCAGATCAGGAAATAAGACAAAATAATAATGAATGATTCCTATCCTGCTCATAGAATATGAATTTTAAAAAAAAAGTTAAAATTGGCAAATACATTTGGCTTCCTGTTATCTGAAATCTCCAGCAAATATTCAATGACAGAAAAATATTATTTTGTATGTGATATCAACATAAGAAAACATTGCACTGTAAATATCTTTAAGAATCCAGAACTCTTAACCATTATATACACATTTTGATATCAAATGAATTATTTTACTGCCTCATATTTCCAGACTTAGTGATAGCTCTGAGACCAAATTTAGCTGTATTTGTTTACTTCTTATGTGAGTGTGTTGAGTGGAGAGTGATGGTTCTCCCTGAATTTGGAGTAGAAACGCAAATTCAGGATGTCTCCAAATTTCAGCAATCTCCTTCCCTCACCGAAACTCTTATTGGCCTCTCCACATCCTCGCATTTCTGGGATCACATCAGCATCCCTTCAGCTCTCCTTCTTTTCTATTACCCTTTGCAGCAACACCACATTTGCTGCTGGTAATTCTTAGATGTGTGCACTTACAGTGCAGATACATATACCCAAGCTTATGTAGCTGTTGAACAGTTACAGAATCACAGAATCTTCAAGATTGGAAGGGACCTCTAGAGATCATCTGGTCCAACCTTCCCGCTCCAGCGGGCACACCTAGAGTAGGTGGCACAGGGCAGCATCCAGGCGAGTTTTGAAGACCTCCAGAGAAGGAGAATCCACAACCTCCCTGGGCAGCCCGCTGTATCTGCACTGTCCTTTATACATACATCATCCTCACAGACTCCAGGGGTTAGATCGGTGTCTGCTGCAAATTTATACAGATAAAGTCCTAAAAATACAGCCTTTGATATCTGAACAAGGAAAGCTTTTGCTGTGCTGGCTGAGATTTTCTCTATATTGGAATTATGGAATTCACAAAATAGTCATCAAATCCTTTATTGTCTTGTTCTTTGCTTACATATGGAGGGTAACTAAAAGTGTAATTCTAAAGTTATTTAAATTACTTTGTAATTTAATTTAAAAAGACAATAATTTTTCTTTTTTGGGGGATGGATACTTTGAAATCAATCTCGGTCTGGCCTATATTGATCTTTTAGAATCATAGAATCATAGAATCATAGAATGCGTAAGGTTGGAAGGGACCTTAGAGGTCATCTAGTCCAACTCCCCTGCACATGCAGGGTCACCTAGAGCACATGGCACA
>JAUBOD010000696.1:1770685-1785489 GCA_032353885.1 Nothura maculosa | reverse complement strand
GGGCACACTGCTGTCTCATGGTCAACTTGTCGTCCACCATGACACCCAGGTCCCTCTCTGCGGCGCTGCTCTCCAGCGGGTCAACTCCCAACCTTTTAGTTCCAAGCTCAACCAATGTGGCTAGCTACAATGAGCACAAGCCTGTCTATACCAGTCGTTGCAAGAATGGAGCTCAGGGGGTGGAAGCATACGCACAAAGTGAGAAGCTTCAGTGTTGTGAGCAATGAGAGATGAGAGATGATGTCCTCGATGTGGGGCTCCATCAACTGGAACTTCATTAACTCCTGCTGAGTAAATAAACACCTGGCTCTGATACAAAGTGCTTTCTCAGTCTATTTAATAGAATTTGTTTTTGAAGAGAGGAGAGTGTGGCTATGAATTTGAGCTCAAATAGTAACTAAATAAATCCAGTATATTCTTCCTAAATATAGTCATTCCTTGGGGAAAGATAAAATATGCTTCCTCCACTGAATAGCTAGGGTTTGAGCCTTAAGCTTGTCTGCACTCTGTGGACTGCACTTGGGAGATTTTTATTTTCATTCAACATCTTGAAGGGAAAAAAAAAAGGAAAACTCAGTAAGCTCAAAAGCATCCTGTGAAGATGTTTAAGAAACTAGTTGCTCACAGGATTTACACAATAAACAAAATTAAATCTAATTCAAAATAGAGGTCCTATTCTGTTGCACAATGACACACAACAGAGCTCTGTATAGTATAGTTCTAATAGTTCCATGTTTACTTTTATGTTATGTAGTAACCCTGAATAAAATGAATACAGAGTATAATTTGTTGTCACAGCAAATAACACAAAGCAGAATTTCAAGGACTGTAGCATTTCAGGAAGGTCAGAAAACTACTATAAAAAGCCCTTTAGCTGCTTCCATCTCTTAAAAGAGTAGTCTAGCCATGTAAAGTAATATAAGTATAGACACCAACAGCAATTCTTACATTCTTGGTAGTGAGGAAAATGAGTGTCTTCTCTTGGGGCTGTAGGTCATTGATTTTGTGACAGTGCTAGTAAAGAGGCTTTGGAGGAGGTAGCCTAAAGCTGAATTCAGACTCAGGCAGGAGGGGTACCAGACAAGCAGCATAAGTGCAATTGCGTGAAAGGCCAGTCAAGATGGAATGATAAAAAGTGAATATCCCAAGGATTAGCTATTTATCTTGTGTACTTTTTACATCAAAATCTGTTAAAATTAGGTGGTCAAAAGAGACTACAGTGATTCTGGGCCTAGAAGCGAGGCAATAATATGTCTATTTGGGGTTCTGTGATCATTTTGATTTAATGAGAACATTCCTATGAAAGACACAGTTTACTTGTGGGCAGTGTACGCAACCAAGCCAATCTGGACCAGTCGCTCATTTATACTGCTGCTAGTTCCCAGTACCTTCACAGGCATGCCACTGTTAAGGCTCTTCGAGTGTTTGTATTTACTCTGCACTGCAGCATGAATATGCACTGGGCCTCTTTTTAGAAACTATGGCACACACAAGCTCCCATTCCAGTTTATGAACAGAAACTTGCCAGCTCAGTCACCTAAAAATGTTCTTCTGTCAAAATCACCACTTGAACTAGAGCCAAAAGTTCCACTTCCTGCTAATCAGCATGGGTGGAGAAGCACAAAAGGTTTTTCTTTCTGAGTCAGCACCTCACATTTGCTCCTCTCACAGTAGCTGAGGCTTCCCCAAGCAAGCTGCCCCAAGTGTCTCCTGGCATATGTCTCCTGCAACCTCAGAAGCAGCACAGCTGGCCCTACAGCACCCTGAGGATGTTCATTCACTGACGGGCCACTCTGACAGCCAAGTGCTAATTAAGACAGCCCATAAATTATGTTTCCTGGCTTGCCCAAAGGGCACTGACAACACCAGTCTGAATGGAAAGGCTGTGAAGCTGGGAAGCCAAAAATTCACCTTGTGGCACAGAACAACTCATACCACATCAGGTCATCCTCTTGGCTCCTCTGCCGGTAAATCCACCGCAGAAGGTCTTAATATAGTAAAAGGTGCAAATTCATCATCATCCCTCCCTAGGGTGTATTAACTGAACCAACCTTAGAAGCTTTGCTTGGAGCCTCAGGAGTATTACGGATCTTCACAGTGAGACATGATAGGGAGGCTCTGTGTATGAGCCAGGAGGTATCTGCAGGTGCGTGGGAGATGAGGTCAGTCACACAGACTTCCAAAGTACTGAGTACCAAATTTGACTATGACTATGACAAATATATATACGTGTTTACCTCTCTCCCTATATTTTGATATTGTTCAAATACCAAATCGATACAATAATTAAAATAATTGGCAATATTTTATTTAATCCTTTCTGGTTTCCCCAGTAAGTAAGTCCAACCTTGTATAGCTGATCTCCAGGGTATCTTGAGCATTCGAACTCTGCAAAAAGTTCTACCAAACAGAGAAAACAAGAGCTTATAGGTCTCAAAATGTGCCACTGGGCATATCTTGATCCCACCTCAGAGTTGTTTCAAAGTTTTCACTCTGAGTGTCATTCCTCCTGTCTTGATTGTCACGGGAAGGAAATCTGAGTGCATGAATTCAAATAAAACCTTCAATATAATTCATCCCGTCCCCAGTCTGATGGCCAAAGGATGCTGCAGATATGCAGTCGTGCATATCTAGTGCCTGGTTCCCCATGGGCACTTCAGTCAAGCTGAAAGCTGCACCATTTCCAAGTGGATTTGTCTTGCCAAATCACTATGGCTGTTAATTCACTCCCTTCCTTGCATCCCTTCAGCCACAACATGTCTCAGAATGGGCTAGTATACCACTGAAAACACATTTTTTTTGTTGTTGTTTTGTTTTCCCCAAACTAGATCATTTCTCTGATCCAGTCCTTCATGCTGCCTTTCAAGTGTGAATGCTGGAATTACGTGGGTTATATATACAGGAGGCCAGCAGCAAGATAGAGCTGTGAAAACCCCTACAATGTACTTCAGATTAGCCCTACAAAAGTGACTAAAGAATCAGAGCTTTATTCGAAATGAGGTGAAACCAGACACCCAAACTCACCTGGAGTAGCATTGTGTTCAGAGAAGGTGTGTTTGCATGAAAAGGTGATATTTTCAAAAGCATCACTGTTCCCATTTTCAAAGGTGGCTTAAATACTTGGATGCACGCAAATTTGTAGACAGGCCCCCCAGGAGTTAGGCTTTTTGTCTCAGTGTCATTTGGTGCAATCTCAGTTGCACTTCCAAGTCCTTAAATACATTTTTAAATCCCGACTCTCACTAGTGCAATTGTCATTGAAAATAAGAGGGCTTATATTCTCATGGATGCTTTTGAAACTATGGCATGGAGTCCAAAGTGAAAAAAAGCATTTAAGCAAGATAAGTGAAAATCAGCTGATCGGGCAACTGGCTGCCTCTACTCCCTGCCAAATCACCCTCAAAAATGCATCTGACTCCTAAATCTTAGGCAATTCTTTCAATATGTCTTTCCAGAAAACATGTAGCTTTGCAGAACCTTGAAGAAAACCTGGGTTTTGTTGTTGTTGTTTATACTATGCCTACGTCTCACATTGGGCCATGATAGAAATGGACCCAATCCCTCCATGGTAACCTCTCTCTGCAGCCTGAGGGATGTCCTGAAGGATGGGCTACCTGCTCATAGGTACAATGAAAAGGGACATAGTTACCAGAAGTCGCACTAAAGAAAGTAGAAAGGTCTTTTATTATCTCATCACAGCTTCTCTCATGTCTTACTAATTGTCCGTATATGGGAGAGAAGAATATAATTCTCTTGGCTACTGCCAAGGGAACCATTTTTTTTTTATGCCTGTTATAGACTGCAGTTTGTAGAGTCCGTGCAAATTCAGAGGAAGGAAAGCCTTTGCATATCTTTAAAAAGATCCTAGAATATATATATATTTTAGGGCATATAGGACTTTTTTTTAATAGGTGCACTACTGTGTTTTAAAGAGTCTGTAGTGAAGAGAAAGAAAAGCCTAAAAGCATATTTTAATTGAGACAAACAATTAACATACGAGATAAAGAACTTAAGAGGAAGAAAAAAAAGCATTTCTCTGAATGTGATAATCTAGTATGAATTCACAGGAAGAAAAGGACAAAAATTGATTACACATTGGGCTGGAAAATGATCAAGGGTCCAGCACAGACATGTTGACAGGTTTTGTTGTCTAACTGCAACAACCCCAACTACACAGATGCAGCTCTAAGAAGTTTTTTAAGCATGTGTGTCCTAACAGCTGAACCTAATAAGCTGGTGAAGGCAGCTGAGAATAAATGATGATGCTGCACACAATCTTAGCTATATTAAAGTAGGAATGCTGTTCTATTAACGTAAATGCAATTTTTAATCCTTATATCCTGTTTAGCAATAAAGCTACATATAACATACCTGTAAGGCTGACAGATCCAAGACAGCCATAGAGACTTCCAGAGTAAAGGATTTCAATCTGTGACTGTTACATGAGGAACAGTGAACTTAATAATTAAGACATCCACAGACAATAACTAAGAAAGCAAGTCTCCTGTCAGCATACTTAAATCCAACCTATAGGAGTCTATAATAATACTTTAAAATATTTGGGACTTACTTAGAGTGGAGTGTGAAAAATACACCTATTGAGTGTCTACAACCTTAGGCTTTTGAGAGTCTGCCTGGCAATCTGTTGCAGATATCTCTTCAGATGGTTCAGGCAGGTAACACTGTATGACATTTTATGGAGATCCCTTTTTTGTTCTGTTTTCTTCTGATATGTTTTGTTTTATGGCAAGTAATACCCTGAACTGCTTTAGAAAGCATTGAAAAAGCATTGAGAAAAACAGTGAAAATACAAAGCCTGTAATACATAGGTCAGCATGAGCCATAGTCATAGTTAATGTTTATAAATAGCTTTCAATTAACAAGATCACATGAAATAGAAAGCAAATAGTTATTTTTCAGGGAAATTTCATACAGCATGCTTTTCACCCTACATCTCCACAGAGTGAGATGTTTTTCTCAATGAAGGCTTTTCTAATCATGCCCTTATATAGCTTCTCTCACCAGAGCACTTTCTGCAAAAGTCAGAAGCATAAATGTGCAAGCTATTATGCTTTTGAACATTCTTTTTTATTATTTTGGTATTGCTAATACTTGAGAAATGCTTACTGATTTATTTTTTCCTTTTCTGAAATCATCACAAATATGGTAGCAGAAGGGAGCAGTCCCTTGACGATTAGAGAACAAAGGAAGCCTCTTTGTTCCCCTTATGGATTCCAAGTCTTAAAATATTAGACTGTGCTAAATGTATTTAACCACATGGCAAGACATTTTGTATTGTAAATGGATTCTTAGTCGATTTTGTGTGCTTTATACCTATTTCTTTCCTGGTTAGACACAGTCTTTATCATAAACTCTTCAGGACAGGACATGCATCCTTACTATGGCCCAATTCTCAGTCATTGTTTCCTTCACTTTATGCCATTTTGGCTCCCTAGGTATCTTTTATTTAAGTATCTTTACAGCACACATACAGCTGTCTTCAGAGCAGAAGTCAAAATAATTCCTAGCTTCTAGCAGAGAATACTGGAGATAGCTGCAGGAAAATGCAGCTATTATGTGTTTCCCAAGTGAACAGAATTCAGGGTATAGTCTTGAAAAATCTCTCAAAGGTGCTCTAAAATATACTTTGGGGAAAGCATGCATCTCATAAGAGGATATGTAATGGGTGTTTTAAAGGAACAGTAGTTCTCAATATTCCCAACCCACTCTGTTACAGGTGGCAGTGGAATATATGCTTTAATACAAGTTCCTGACAGAGTAGAATCATCACATTTTGAGTATTAGAGCGTTCCTGATTTAAATAAAGTCCCTCCACAGTTAATTTAAAGACTAGCTTAAAAATTCAGTTAGTTATACTACTAGGATCATGTACTGCCCATCCTTTTCACAAGTGGCATCCATTCAGAAAAGAAATCATGCATTTCCAACACTGAACAGTAGAGGATGAGAGTGGAGCAGTAACATCCCTTGTGCACTACTAATTTAGCTGGAGATAAGGAGATTAAATCTTTGAAGCTAAGATTTCTGAAGGTGCTGACCTGAGCCAAGCCAGCCATTGTTCCAGTGTGATCTAGTATTTATTAATTTCATACAGAACATAGAGAGGGTTAAATCAAAATAGGGCATTTGGAAGAGGTAGGATAAGGGAAAAGGTGGGTCTGTCTACCCAGTCTCAGAAAATAAGATAGAATACAGGATGATGTGTTTGACAGATAGATGGACTGTGGCAGATAAAACCTGGCACAGAGGTGCTTAATTCATCACAATGTTTGCTTATTAGTCAAGGGCAGTCCTACTTTGCTGAAGAAGGGATGGATCTCCTGAAATAACTATGAACAAAGAGACCCATTTATATTGCTGTAGGAGACTACTAATTGAGTTATTACATTTCTTTACATATGCATTTAGGAGAGCAAAATAAAAGGTGACATAATTTACAAATTTAATGCAAATATAAAAATGCCAGTTTTGAGATTGTCTTGCATATCTTTTATTCAGTTACAGCTGAATAGCTGCACTGCACTGCCAAGCAAGTCCATTTTTTTCTTGAAATAAAATATCAGTAATATCTGTATCAGTAAACATGGATCCCATCTCCATGAGATGGACCAGGTCATGACTATAAGCATTATTGAACTAGGAACTGGAAATTTCTTGTTTGAAATAAAATTTATATTCATTAACTATCCAGTGTTTTACCTATATAACAATAAGGAGGAGAACATTTAAGGATGATAGAAGCATACGCTCTTCCAGGACAAAAATAATGTATGAGATTCTCAAAGTAGAAAAGAAGTTTGTTTCCTTATCTATCCATGTAAGAGTTTCTGGTCCATCCTGTGCTTCTACTGGATCAGTAACTCTGCCGGAGACAGATAGGAAACTTTCCTGGACTTCATCTGACCCAGTATGTGAACACCTATATCCTTATGAGGTAGCAATATTAAAAACAGTAAGGATAAGGAACTCTAAACAAATAGCAGAGTGTTTGGCACCAAGGTTAAAGTGGTGAGAAAGAAAGTGAAAAGTTCACCATAGGTGGGGCTCACTCCTTAAACAATTTTCTAATCTTTAAATGTTCCAGAAGGAGCAAGGCTCTCCTCTCATTTGCATGAACATCCTCAACTGGGAAACAAGGAAAGTAGTTCGAAGTGTCATAGACCTCATTGACACCTAATGCACGTACCACCTGATATGCCAAACTGAATACCTGCCCAGTTACTGTACTCTCTCCTGTTCTTTTTTACAGCTCAGGAAGCACAGTGGCAATACTTTTTCCTCCTCTAACATCCTTGTAAGACTTAAATTTGTTTCTGTTAACTTCCTAAGCCCTCCTTTGGTTTCTCCCAAGTCTGAAAAATGCTGCCTTCTCTCCAGCTTGTATACAGACCGCTATTTGTTTGGAAAGTTATATGCTATGTGAAAGTAGTGAAGGCTGCAAACACTAAATGATGTACTAGGACTAATGTGTTAGGACTTTCACTTCATTAATTAAACACCCTAGCGTAGACAGATATCAGATCCAACTTCCATTGTAGTTCATTACATTTTACAACCTCTTGTGTAAATAAAACCTCCATATCTATCCTGATACAGAGTCTGAAACACTTGGCAAGCTTTGGAAGATAAGAATCTAATAGTCTTACCAGAAACACTTCCTAAACTACCCTGGAATTTTATACAGGCCTGCTGAAGATCTAAGTACATATTCAGAGGAACTGCCCAAATGGAAGTCCATCTTTCCATGGCTACCTCTTTGCTGATGATTACGATCATCATCTTGGCTGCAGGGTAGACACATGATATCAGCAAGACCTTCAGAAAAAAAAAAACATAGAATGTTCTTGGGTAATTTGTGGCTATGTATAAATATTAGTGGCTGTTTGCAGTTATAAAAACTAAGAAATTGCAAGGAAGAAAAACCAAGGGAAGTGATGACATGGTTATTTAACTCAACTGATGGGGTACAGAGGTTGAATAATTACTTAATCTCAGCATGGATCTACTTATGCCTTTGTAGTACTTACTGAAGCCCCAGCTTTGCCACTGGCCTTTATGTACTGTATTACAAGACAATCAGTATTCTCTCCTGCTAATTTAGCTATAAATGACCCAATGACCTGCACTCAATTTACAGGCAAAGAAGACAATGTCTACCATACTTTGGAGATCATTGGAGATCATGGGAGAAGTATTTGCTTTCTAGATGTTTTTGTTATTGTTCCCACTTTAGAAAGCAACGAAAAGGTACCTGATTTTTGAAGCATTTTTTCACTTGGCTTGTCATGCTGAGAAAGCTGAGTTTCTTTTGATCTGAAATTTCTTCTTGGAAAAAAAATCTGCTCAGATTCAGATCACTGTTCTGTTGATATGACTAGATTCTTGAATCATTTAAAAGTGTTTTTATTTTCTTTTTTAAATTGTGTTAGTTAACAGTCAGCATATTAAGAGATTCTTGGCCCCACAACCAGTTGAGTAACTGGACTCAATAAGACCTTTGAACTGGAAGAAAAGTGGACTTTGGACAGAGTCATTTTCTTCAAAATTCATATTCATTCTAGGAAAATAATTTCCAAGCAATTATATAAAGCTTTTATTAACTGAGCCATGTAGAAGCGAATTGAAGATTTACTGTCCATCCATTTTCTTAAGGAGTGCATTTGGGCTGCTCAGGAAAGAGTCTGAAATACAGCATATAGAGAAGAAAAGCAGGTACTGTTCATATTCCAGAAAAGACAGCTGGAAATCATTTCAAATTTAGAACTGCTGGCATACACGGTGCATCCATTAGGTATTGCTGTTAGTCAGCACATTCTGACAATCATCTCTACACAATGAATTTGGAAAAATAAATGATAAAGGCATGCTGAAGGGGAAAAATAAAGCTCCTGCAGCAAAGAATACATTTGTCTATATAATATGTCTGACAGCTTGTGATTCCAGTGATGTCTTTGAAATATAAGGGGAGACTTAAGAGAACTAAGTTAGAAAATTAAGTTAGAAATTTGCTACTTTGTCACTTCTAAGAAAAAAAAAAAGTGTTTTGGAAAGGAAAAAAAGTCACCAATGCACTCAAGCATATGGCTCAGTCTGGTGTCATAGGCAAGGGAGTTGGAAGGGGCAAATGAAAACCAATACATGTTTTTCTTTTCTTTTTTTTTGCCTTTTTTAATAGAAAGAACTGAAGCAAATAAATGATCACAGAATCACAGAATCTCAAAATCACAGAACCACAGAATAGTTGAGGGTGGAGGGGACCTCTAGAGATCATCTTACCCAATCCACCTGCTCAAGCAGGGGCACCTACAGCACAGTCCACGTTATGCTCCTGAATTTATTCTGTGATTCTGTGAATTCTGTGATTGCCCAATGTGTCCTGCTCCTCAATAGGAACTTCAGCAGCAGTCTTTCATCCCTCATTTTTTCTCCTCTTTACAACCACTAGCCTGAGCAGCACAGACTACTGCAAGTGTGCCTACATGCCTGCGTTTTTGCATTTTCTGGAAATAACTCACCAGAGATGGGATCACAGCTTGTCAAAGGTAGAAGGGATATCAAAGAGACACCTTTGCTCCTGCTTCTGTGCTCAGAGATCCACAATGCAACAAAACACAGAGAAAATTAGTCCTAAGCAATCTTATGACTGCTCTTTTTTGTCACCTTTTTTTTATCTTCTGATAGTATAACATTAAGGCTCCAAATCACTTTGGAGAGATGCCAGAATTCTGCTGGATCCTGCTAAGAGCTAAAGACAGAGCTTGAGAAGTGGTTCACAGCACCTAAAAGCTTTGCCCCTCAGTGAGCTTGAAGGATGCTTTGTGGTGGCAGAGACTCTTGTGGGGAGAAAACAAAGAAACATGCAATGGAGCATTGGAGCCTGGGGCTTTGGTTTATGTTAAAATTAAAGGGAACTGAAGCAGAAGTTAAGTTTTGGCTGCTTGCCTTGTTTACATACACTGCATGGAGAGACTCTGCAGTACTCTTGTCTTTGATACTCACATTCCTGCAGGGCTGTTGCAGAAGGCACATTATGACTAACAAGTGGGAAACTTGCAGCTGCTTGTGTACTACCTTGTTTCACCATGACAATTAAGTTAATGGTAGTGGAGAGTGATAGGGAACCGTGCATGTGTTCTGCTGCTGACCTATGCAGGAGGGCAGGGCAAGTGCAGCCCATCTTGCTGCCCCCCTCACTTAACAGGAGCTAGTGGCTTTGGAAGTTGAAAATGCAGTTGTTCCTCAGTGTCCCTGAATGTCACAGCTCAGTATTAAAAACCTTCACTTTGTTGAGTCTTTCTGAGCAAGGGCTGTGTCATAACACTAGTCCTCAGCTACCACTGAGACCCTATCTGCCCCTTCTCCATGCACGCCTGCAGCGCAGTATCATGGGCAGAAATGAATAGGTCAACACCTAAGTCAGAGCTTTGATGGAGTCTCATCTGGCCAGTTGTTTGTCACAGTTACTGTTCCCTTGTTTCAGTGATGGGCCAGCTTATAATGCTGGAAAGTACAAATTACATTTTGCCAGAGTGAATAGATAATCAAGATATGCTTCTGAAGAATTCATACAAGAATACTCAGATGACCAAACAATAAAATAATAATTCTAGCTTGAATAAAATATTTTATTGGCCTAAAATAAAATTCAAGACTTCTTTCAGATATTGTAAAGCATGGCAAATTCCAAAATGAAATGTTACTTCTATGTGAAATAGTGAATTATTCATTTTCAAAGTATTTAACTGGAATCTTTGCACTTTCTAACTTTTTTTCCACCAATTTCCTTTTAAATATATTTTGGATATATTTGCCTTCATTTCAACTAACTAAGGTTTTTAGTTGAGCCATGTTTGTATTTTTGTTAGAATTGTTTTTCTAGATAGAGCATCTTTTTGATTTCAGTCTACATCTGTCTTTTCACAAAATATTAACTGAATGAATCACAAAATATTTGTAAATAAATATATAAAAACATCTCACAGCTGAGGCTTCAAATTAGAAAAAAAAAGAAATTAAATGAGAATCATATTTGCTGGCATTTTTCCTTGAAGGAGAATATCCTGAGACAAATAAGAATGTTTTTCTTTTCTTTTAAAACTATCTCTTTTTTTCATACTTAAAACTTTCTAGGGATATTTCTCAGAAGGCTTACACCAGTTTTTGTTCTTATGCAAAAAAAGACAAATAAAGCTTTGAGAAATCTAATATGACAAAACCCACAATGTCCTCAGCTAAGCAGATTTTACAGCATTATGGAACGTGGTAGCAGTTCAGGGACAGTTTGAGGGATTTGGATCTGCTCTGAACAGCCTCTAGCCATCCAGGTGTGTTTACTGTCTCCTCATATTAATCATTTATGCATGGCAAATACCTAGTAGGAAAAGAATAGGTCATAGGTCAGAAATAATCAACAAAACTAATTAGATGCAACCAGTATTTCAAGCTGTGGCCTGCTTTAGACTCCAGGGACTCCCAAAGATCATTTCCAAGGATATTCCAAAACATAATCCCTCAAACACTGGAAGCCTTTGAGCACTTTCTCCTTCAAGCCCCATGCAGTACTTTCACTTTATATTCAGATAGCAAAGATTAGCAATTTCTGAGAGCCATTTTCTAATTAGTTTTACTAAAGCTTCTTGATTTAGACCTAGCATCAACATTAACTCCCACTGAAATACCTGAGAGTCTTCTTATTACTCAAGCCCTTAGCGATATGCAGAATAAATATATTTATTGCTAGAATGCCTTTATTTTTGTTGTTAGGATGATTCAGAAGAGTGTAGAAAGGTGCCAGCACACAAGTTATCTTCCAAAACTGGCTGTGGTTGGCCATAAACATCTATCCTCACTGGCACGCTGGAAAGAGAAGCTAGAGCACATATGCTAGACAATCCAAGGAGAGGTTTTACTATTCCTCAGGCTTCAAAAATCCATTTCACACATGGTTTGGAAAACCCTAGCCACCATGCTCTCCCATAAACAAAGAGTCTAATTTCAATTCATCATGCAAGGCCAGATTTGAAGAGTACTTGAATACATTTTGATCTATTCTCTCTTTATGATAAGCTATAGTTATGTATCCTAACTTATAGAAAATAGATTTATTTTTCATAGTTTTTTCTTTAATTAAACACAGCAAGATTTCCACAAATGATATATGCAAAGGTTATTTCTGTACTTTAATTAAAAGTAAACAACAAATAAACAAACAAATAAATGAAGCTCTATTTTATATGAATGATAATTTGATCTGCTCTGTGTCTGTTGAGTGTGGATCAGCACCAGCAGAGAGGGGGGAAAAAGAGATTAGAATAACAATATTTGTGAAGCTAATAGCAATACAATTGAGTGAATGAAAGTCTTTCATTTACTTTATCCCTTCCATTTTCAAGTAACATACTTACCCATAAACACATCACTGGAACAGACCGAAATTTCATCACTCAGTCTAAGTACAAAAGTAGGTAGCTTTAAAGGAAAATATCAGTTCCTCTACCTTGTCTCCTCCCTATTCGCCAAAAAAGAGCATTCACAACACATTAACTATCGAGAATTCATGAACTTGCAGTGAGAGTCTGAACGGTCAACAGAAATCTGCAGATGTTTTCTATTTTTTAGTTAATGTGGGCTTCTATTGTTTTCTGTTGTGCTAGTCGTTACCAGTCAGAATTATTGGAAGGCAGTATAGGTCATTTCAAATAATATTTATTTTATTAATATTAACTTACTTTGCCGCAGCTGGACCAATTTAAAGGAAATCCACAAAATCCCATAATAGCCCACAAACCTCACCACAGTAGTCCAGTACTTCTCAGCTACTGGCAATATAAATACTACTTCTTTCCTAACTTTCTAACAATCTGCTAAAATGCTCCAATAATATAGAGAATACTTGATCACTTGCAATATTTGATTATCAGTGCTAAGGGTCTTCTTTTCAGCTGTTGCTCAAGCACCTCTTGGCTCCAATAGTTTCTCTGCCTCTGCTGAGTGCAGTGGCAGCCTTGCTTCTTAAAAACTTCTGATTTCTAATGATTCTGCCTTGAAGCATCTGAAAATATTAAAGATACAAGCTTCTTACTTCATGTTATCTGAAGAGTGCAACAGAGGGGAAGAAAACTGCCTATCATACTAGGAATTCCATCTGCTGCAGAAATTCCTTCTCAAGAAGAGTCAGAAACACATTCTCAGGGATCAGGAGCTTTGCAAGAAGAGGAAAAGTAGCTATGGAATCAAGGATATCCACGCTAGGGATGTGCAGGTGGTGCTATAAGCTTTTTACCAATTCTGTTGCACTCCTGAGCAGGCGGCACATCATCCTCCTTTCCACATATCCACATGCAGAAAAAGACTCCATTCAGCTGCTGCTTAACTCCCTGCTGGGGAAAAGTGCTACCCAGAGTCATCTGTCAACAGAAGGAAAGATCAAATTAGTGAAGTTTCCATCTCCAAAGATATTTAACACTGATTTCCCAGAGAGGCGTAAAAGGTGGGAAAAAAAGTACAGGTCATGGGAGTTTGCAGCTGAGGAGAGACTTCTTTCATCTCTAATCTTAACACTCATTCTTTAAGAGTGGTAGAATTTTCTCCCTCCCTCTCGGTATGTCACAAATGGAACTTAATTCAATATACTTTCACCATTTGATAGGAAACAAATTCCTAATACAGGAAGAAATATCTCCTTTAAAGGCTCTTAAGCAGATGAATAAGAGAAAAAAAAATCAACTTCTGACCACTCAAGTTCCTCACATATATTGATACGTTTAAGCCACAGAGATATCTCCTTAGACTTAGCTACCACCCAATGAAATAAAAGAATGATGCAGTGAAAGTATTTTGATTAGCTCTGAAAACTTTTACATATTACTTTACACATATAGACAAATCCGGCAAAAACAAAATAGAAATCGCTTTATAAATATGAAATAAAAATGAAACCTATGACTAACCTGTAACAGCTGCCTTATCAGTTAGCATAAGTTAGGCTTAGTTAGCAGTACTGTTAGTGTAAGCTCATGATCTCTAAATGACTTTCTGCTGTAGAGGGTGAAATACAATGAGCACCTGTCCGAAAGCAAAAAAAAAAAACAAAACCCTTTTGGTGTGCTTGGGGAAATAGATAGTTGAACTATGCAAAGAACCTGCTAATCTTCAAAGAGTACAAAACGGTCCAGGACATGTCTGGAACAAGAAGACTATAAGCACCAACAACACTGACAGCAAATTAGAAAAACTTCAGTTCAAACCAACTAGACAAATTGCTGCAATAGTGTACTCTCTATCTGATCCTATAACTAAGGTCACCTAGAAATGAATATTAGTGTATTTGCAGAAGTTCCTGAAGACTCGGTGAGAGTCCCCCTGGCTCTTCGCCAAGACTTGGAAATATCTCTCCAACCTCTGAGGGATCCAGGTAGCAGAAAGGAGCCCAGGAGTCCCCACCACTACCATTATCCCACTTCTGAAGCATTGTCAGTCCCAAGTGATGAAAGGTTTTCTTCCTATCCTCTCTCCTCTGTCCTCTCCACCCTTTACCTCCCGCACCCTGCCAGCTGCCACTTAACTAAAAGCTATTATTTGCCCTTTGATCTTTTCTTCTTGCTAACAGTATTATGAATACACAAAGAAAAAGGAAAAGGTCTATAAATAAGCAACTTGCTGTAACTTCAGCTTAGTCATCATATATGTCTGTCTTCATTAGCCTTCACCAAATCCTCACGGACAAAAAAAAAATGAGAAGAAGAGAAGAGAAGAGAAGAGGAGAGGAGAGGAGAGGAGAGGAG
>JAUBOD010000696.1:1744935-1763677 GCA_032353885.1 Nothura maculosa | reverse complement strand
AGAGAAGCACTGAAGAAAATTGAATCCTCTGAAGATCTTGTCTGGGAAAAGTAAACCACATTCAGAGGAAAGACTATCACCCTCCCTCAAGTATGTGAACTTTCTAATGTCAAAAGGTGATGTGTAAGTAAGTCAGATGAAAATCTTCAGCATGTTTCCTGTTGTTCTGGATATATTTTTCCCAATTTATTCCTTGAACTTGACATGCAACTCTTTAACTCCGGCAGTTCAGCACATTCTAAGATCACTGATGTAAAATAGTGCATACCCTTATGACTGAAAGTGATAGACTTTATGACGAAATTATGACATTGAGGTGAAAATATTGAGAACTTTAACTTTCAACATTAAATAAATTATTTCAAACCAAAACACTAATATCCTCAAAATATCTTATGAATTGTCTCTTGGCTCCTTGCCCTTGCAAATCTCAGGAGTAATTTCCTCCATGTATTGTTTTCTATAAACGTAAAGTAAAAGCACTTAAGTGGTAAGTTTCTTTGCTATGTACTATTCAAGGATAAAACAACAGGAGGTTAGAAGTGGGGAAAAATGGTGAGTCATTGCCATGAGACAAAATTATATTAGTTGTTACATAAAGTCTTCATAATCTTCACTTCTTCAGCATCAAAGCTAGTGACTCAGTATTTGTTTATAGAATGAGTTCATTAACATATAATACCTAGCAGTCATCAAAGATAGTTTACATTATAGCTTCTACATCTATTCTTCATAGCTTTCTAATAGACTACTGCTTATACATTTCCTTCATGAGTAGGTATGTAATGACATCCTATGTGATTCTGGCTTTGAGCCATCACTCTTAAGCATATGGTGAGAAATCGATAGTTTCACCTAAATTAATATACAAAAATAACAGTTTTTGAAGCAAAAAAAAGAGAAAATATATGACTGAGCTATATATAATGGATATAGATCCATATTTTTCTTCTAAAAATATGAAATAATGGATCAGAAACATTTCCTTTTCATAGTTATGCACCGATATGTTAAATATCAGAACAGTACATGTGAATAACTACAGATGCTATTTATATGATCATAAGTTCTTGATCAGGAATTCTCTCAAGATATCAGTTGGGTTTATTGGGATTTGATGTTCTTAAAAATTTAATATATTTGCTGTGTTACTTGGGTCGAAAGCAGTCTTAATATAGTGAAGTTACATTAGTAATCAATAAAAGCACTGTTCAGCTCCCACTCACTCAGAATACAGCACTCCTGAAGTGTGTTGGATGGTGCCTCAAGTTTTCCCTTCCACATAAACTCTGCCCAAATCATCAATATTGTGAAAACTGAAAGATATGACCCCAAATGCAGCCTAACAAATTGTTTCTGCAGAAGCAAAGGCCAATGTCCAACAGAGGGTTTTTTGATTCTTAGGGTCATGGTCAGATTCTGCCTACCCACTTGTCCATAATAGTTCCTGTTAACTCTCCCTATCGTTACCTCACACCCTCTGCACTGGCACTCTGATACCTTAACTTACACTTTGACTGAGTGTGGAATTGTATGTGCTTGGATATAGCACTCCACTCTTCTACAGCCTTCCTTTTTTTTTTTTTGTTAGATCAGGAGCATAAATATCATAGCCTTCAAAAGACATGAAGTCCTAGAATGTAACAAACAGTGCCAATGATGAAGGTCTGATAATAGAATGCTAAAATCTCCTGCCTAGATTGGTTAAACAACATAAACCATAGATGAATAACTACCATCTGAGAAAGAAAAAAAAAAAAAAGAAAGAAAGAAAGAGAGAGAGAGAGAGAATACAGTGAATTTTGTGTCAATATAGAACGTGTCTACATGTAGCTGCTGAGATACAGATATTGTGTTATACTTGTGCCAGGATAACTCTTCCATGTGGTTTGAGGCCTTTTGTATGTATTCCCCTTCCCCTTTTTTTTTTTTTTTTTCCCCCCGCGCAATGTCAAACTGACACTGTTCACTGTTTTCTGTAAGCACCATAGAAGGAAGCACATATTCAGAAAGAATGTGAGGATTGGTCCAAAGCCCTCTAAAATCAATGAATGTCTTTCCATTAACTTAAACAGGCTTTGAATCAGACGCTAAATGAAGAAGGAAGGATCGTGGAGTTCTGGGCTAAGGAAATCATTCCATTGGGAGCGGCATGGAAAAACACACGAAGGTGAGAGCGCTTCAAGAAAACAAAAGGAGCTGAAAATTTGGCATTAGTAGTGCTTCAGTCTTTTTGGAGGTCATAAAAAATGATAGTCTTTCTCCAATATGAACTCACTTGTCTCAAAATGGGCTCATTTATTCATATGTCAGAAACATATCAAGTACATATGAGACTGGTGTCCTGGTTTTCTTTTGTCATTTGTGCTCAACTTCAAAACTGACTATCACAATGGAAATGACACAGTGTTGTCAACTCCTCCCAGATTGTCACCTAATTTATCACAGGCAGTTTCAAGGAATTAGTTATCCAATTTTTCCATTTCTTTCAAATCCAAAAGAAGTAAAAATTCCCCAGTGCCCCCAGTGTCCCCACATGGCCTCTCTGGACTGATCATTATCCAGAACTGACTGTTTTATTAGCTGCTGAGTTTTCAGATCACAGAATGAGTGCCTCAGAAATCTGAAAATGGTGTTTCTATGTAAGTGTGCATGAAAAGCAGCTGCCAGGTGAACTGAAGAAATAAATATTAAAAGGAATTGATATTTAGAGAAAATTAAGGTATTAAAATAGTAGTGATATGTTTCGAAGCAGAAAATAAATGGAAAACATTGGTTATATACAATTAAAGTGGAGAAAAGAACTTTTCATTTAGATTAATGCAGAACATCTGCCTTTTCAAAATATACCAGAGAGAAAAAAAAATGGAAACAAAAAGCAGTCAAAATGAAATAAGACAAGAGATGAATGCAAAGGTGCAAATTTGTGTCAGATAAAGAAAACAAAGCAGATTGAAGTGAAGCTTTTGAACAATAAATGCAATCATGTGCATTCTTATATTGGAGAAGAAAATCAAGAAAAACAGCCAATGTTATTGGCTCCTAAGGGGAACCCTGCAAAATTTTGCAATTGGTCTCTTAGGATGGTTCTGCTTTTCAAATAGAATTGCTTTAGCTGTGTGCTGTGGAAGAGATTTGGATGTGGAAGCATTCACTGGACTCCAAATTTTCTATCCTGGTATAGATTAAGAGTGCTACAGAGACAGAACAGGCATGCCAACTAGTACTCTTTTACAGTATGCTTCATCTTTTAAATTAAGAAAGCCTTTCTTTCTTCCAAGATTTAACTGTTAAGGCAGGAACAAGCAAAAAAATATCTCCCTTTGCCATCAGGTCTACGTAGAATGAAAAAAAATCCATAGGTGAAGTATACCATTATTTTTAAATTTTGAAATACTCACTTTTAGTATGTTAAATATTTTCAAAGGGAGGGGAACAGGAGGAAAATATTACATTAATTTCAGAATGTATAGTTTTATCTTCTGTTAATAAAATGAAAGTAATACTGCCAGCATAATTTGAAGTGCTCAGTTTACCCGCAGAAGCCACACATGGGGAGTCACTGTGCTGCTTTTGCCATGATGTGCCAGCTGCAACTCTGAGTGTGATGAGCTACATCTAGGGGCAGGAAGGACCACCTGCTCTATGAGGAGAGGTGAGTTGGAAGCAGAGGGCAATGGTAAGGCAGAAGCAAGCAATGACTTTCTCAGCTGAAAAGCAGCTCCCAGAAGCCGGGAAGGACAGCTCTGGATTGCTGTTTTCTCCTAACTCTCACCAGTGGGGAAGCTGACCTTGCATTCAGCAAAATCCCTTGACTTGGCCAACTGCTTTTTAAGAAGGGGATGCACTCGAGTCCTGAGAGATCATGCTGACAGTCCAGAGTGTCATGTTTATCTTGGGACTAACTAATGTACTAGTGGACAGGTTGGCTCCTTCTCAATCTCCTTGTCTCTTAGAGTTCAGAGGTTTGGAGTATCTCTTTTAAGGTGTCTTTAAAAGGTAGTCTCACCTTGGAAAGCTTCCAAACAGATAAAAATCATCTTTGTTTCCCCTGAAAAATTCTGAATTTCTAAAATTCTTCTGTTTCCTAAGAAAGCAAGTTGGCATAGGCACATCCTTGTCACACAAGCGCATCAAGGAGGATGCAGAAGTATAGAAGTCTACAGAATGGAGACTAGTTGTTAACATTTCCTTGGATAGAAGTTGCTACCTCCTGGACTACAATTATTTAATCTACTAAAGAATTCCTTCTCTCTTCTCTATAAAAGAAGCCATGGGTTTATACCATAGTTACCTAAAGACAGTTGAGAAGAAACTCACTATAAGTGTCTACTAGGGAGTCACAGCTACCACACAAGTTAACTAGAAAGTGGGTCATATCATTTTGACTATAACTCATAAATATAGGACAAGTAGAAGAAAGACTGCAGGCTCCCTGAAATCCTCTCCTATATTGACATTTCTCTCTGAGTTTCAACATAATTACTGTAGCTCAAACTTTTTCTAGCAGAGCAAAAATGTATAGGAATTTTCAGTTTAGCAGATTATTGGAAATCGCTATGTCTGGGGAGAAACTTTTATTATTTAAACAAGACAGGATTTTAATTCCTTATTCCTTAGATCTAACTGCCCAGATATAGAATGCCATCCTGGATGATGAGTGTGCATGCATACATATTTGTTTATTTATTTACTGGTCTGAGCCAAGTATTGACATTCTAAGATCTTGGCTGGTCAGATAAAAATCTCCTTCTTTGTAAAGCCTGGCTACTTCTCAAGCCACAGGAACTTTAAACAGTTTCCTGGCAGACACTGAACAAGCAGGTTGAAGTAGGCAATGTGATGAAAGGGGAGACCAATGAAAAGGGAGATCATCCTTTTAATCCTACAGGTTGCTGAAATCTACAGTACGTTTTTGTTTTCCTCATTACTTGTTTGTTTATTTTATTTTGTTTTTCCAATCTGGTCAAAATGCATCACAGAATCTGCAAAGAAAATGTCTCAAAAGCACTATGTACTTTTTTTTCTTTATTTTTTTTAGGGAAAGCATGGCGTATCCTCATTCTGGTGGATACAATGATTGCATTCACATCTGCTCCATGGTTACATTGGCCTCCAAGTTGAATCTGATTCAGCCAGTGGCCTCTAACTGGACTTCCATGGAGATCTTTCTGCATAAGGCAATGTTTGCAGGCATCTTCTCTGAGCAGACCTGGAAAATTCTAGGATTATATGAGACTAGTTCAAAAGAGACTTGGATTTTTAAGGAAGAAAACAGAAAGGCTCACTTGCATATCCATGATGCGAGGGCTCCTTGGTGTCTCTGCCAGTAATAGCAGAAGATGCTCAGGAAGAACATGCTGAGGAGAAGAAACTGTGCTGCAAGAGAAGGCATCTTTTCAAAGCAAAGCACAGTGCTCTGGCCAGACTTTTTAGTGTTGGATCTGCCTGCCTTTTCACATTATATATTAAAAGCACTCTCATTAAGCCGACGTTAGCAGAGAGGCATTACCTCCAAGAACCTGATGTGAGGCAGTATCTCCGAAAGGTGGCTGCAACTTCTCAGTTGCATTTTGAAGGCATTTATTTATTTATTTATTTATTTATTTATTGTTATTTTGTTGAAGGATGCTGTGATGTGTTCATTTTTCACACCTACAGGTCAGTCCTTTGTAGAACTGGGAGATGGAGGTACAATAGCCCTGTGCAGCAAGGCCTTGGGTTGGAGACAACCAAGCCAGAGTTGGAGGAAAGGTGTGTGAAGAAGATCTGAGCTTAGATCAGATCTCAAAAGTGTGCAGGGCCATGTAGATGTGCCCAGCCCAGGTCAGAGCTCTGCAGAGCTTCAGTAAAGTGGCAGCATCTAGACTAATCAATCCTGTTTTGCGACATTTCCACTGGTCAGAATGAAACCTTGGAACAATTTCTGCTGAAAGTAACTCGTTTCCACCTCATTAATTTCCACTTAAACATAGGCTTTTATAAAACAGCTTTCCTATTAGTCTCACCTGGCAAATCTTAGTACTCAGAAAGCATTGGAGAATTGGGATAAAAAGGGAAATTTGCACTTAATCAGAATTAATGACATGTTTTTCCCTCTTTTTATCTACAGTATTATTTCACTCACTTTTTATTTGACTTTCTTTTCTTTTAGAAACTTTCTTTTCTCTCTATCACTAAGGAGTATAGTACGAAGTCAGATCTTCTATGTACAGATCCCCAAAATACCTGCTGCAAAATTTGTAGCTATCAAAAGCACTATCCTAGGGACAAAATGCCCCCTGTCACTTGCCTCCTTTGGAATCAGATCTGTTCAGACTCTTCAAGGGAGACCTATGCTTCAAGATATACCGCTATAAGTAAACAAATGAGAGGAGAAAGCAGGAAGTTAAGAAAAGAAGGGCTTTGGGAGTCATAAATTCAGTAGAAAGCAAGAGTCCCAAGAACTAGACATCAGATTTATGTTGTGCTGCCTGCTGTAAAGTGTGTGGAGAAGAAAAATACTCTCAAGTCATTTTTAGGCAACAAGGTCCTTGGATCTTACTCTTCCTGGGGAAACACTTGATTGGGACCCTGATGAAGTAGCTCATCCTGCAATCCACTTGTTTCATGACTAGAAAAGCAGAGTGTGGCATGGGGATCTCACCTATACTGCTTGTGAACAGCATGGTGTTTGAGTGCTATCCTTATCATACTTAATGCTTATCTCCCACTAATAGCATAGCCTGCCTTGTATTTTCATTAATTGACAATAAAGACACAGTTAAGCTCAGGATTTCAATAGCAGATACTTACTAGACATTAAAACATCACCTATTTCGCCAAAAGTAAACATAAATCCATGCTCCTGAATCATTGAAATGGTTGAGAAAGCTTCTACCTTTAGTTTGCTTCATTGCCTGAGCTGGGGAATAGCTTGAGGGATCTGCCAGCATCTGAAAAATTTCTTCCCAGTCAACTGCAGGAATACAGGACAGCAGCAAATCAGTGCGTATCCTGACAGAGCCCACAGTGCTTACCTGATGCTTCACCCAGCAGCAAGGGATCAGGAAAGTTCCTAAGTGGATCAAGAGTCCAAAGGAAACTTTTCACTGCATTTCTGAGTTGAAAAAATAAACGGAATAATTCCAAGGACTCTTTCTCTTACTACAGCAATATATTCTTACAGAGATATATAGCTGACTACATTTTCCAAGGAAAAATTCCATCTCCTGTTCAATTCCCTGGCTCAGATATATAACAGGTTTTGCTTATAAAAAGGAGCTACATGAAATTATATTCTTTGCATAAATTTGAAGTATTTGGCCTCATGATGTTAAGCAGTTTGCTTTTGTCAGGTACAAGATTTCAAATAAGATGTGCTATAGTTTTAAATATACTTAAGAAAAGATAAAATAAAATAAGACAAATATAAAGATTTCATAGTTTTGGAAGGTATAATACTAAAAATGTCTCATAATTAAAATTAGTCAAAGAAATTGATAGTGTTCATCCCTCCAGAGACTTTACCCACCAGTAACAGCTTCTGTAACAGTCTTAAGATTAGTATGTTAAAAGAAGGATGGATGAGTTATAGCAGCATATAGTATACTCATACATAGATAAAGGTTTTCTGCCTATATGTATCTATAATATTTCTGTTAATATCTCTTAATATCCCTAAGTAATACATTAGAGCCTTTTGATCTTGTGTAAATGTAAGTGTGATGCTGCTTGAGAGAAAATACATTTCAATATTCTGACAATTTCTCCTTTCTAAGAGTGGAATATTCAATTTTTCATTTTGCAACATTTTTGTGTGCTGTTTGGTCTTAAGATAAACATAAGCTTTCTTTCTGTTGTTCTTATTAAGAAAAAAAAAAGAAAAAAAGATGTATCATGCTGAATTTAAAATACTTTCTTTGATTTTTTCCCCAAAATTCATTTTGCAGAGATTAAAAGAAATATGGGGGATTGAAGCAAATTGAAATAGACTAGATTTTCTAAATCCACAGAATTATTGTAATTTCTCATCCCTAGATGGCTTTGGTGAGTGGATATATGTAAATATCTGGTGAGTATGCATATATAAACAAATATAAAGGCAAGCCAACGAATATATTAATCTTCTTCAAGCTAGAAATGCAAATTTACTAGATATGGGTTTGTATTACTGTTGCACTTGCCACTTCCTGCTATTCCATTCTGCTGTGCTCACGGCTCTTGTGAATTTTATTGCATGTCTGTTAGGTCTTCCAAACCAAGGAATAAATTCTCCCTAACTGTCTCAAACTGTCTGACATTTTAAAGTGCTAACATATTTGAAATATTTTCCTATATCCTGTGCCCCTCCTCATTTTATTTCATGTCTATGTCTCCTGCTAATTAAGACCATCTTTTTTCTTCTTCTTTTTTTTTTTATTTTGCATTTAAACTTCATGTATCCAAAACTTTTCTGCTGTACAATTACTGATTTTATAGCTATTCAGGTTAATTTGGCTGCATATGCTTTTTTCCCCTCTTATAAAGGTTTGTTTTTTCTTCTGGCTGAGACTATGAATGAATGTTGGTTTAAACTTAGAATGAGGCAACAGGCATTCACATTTTTTGGTTTGTCCATAAATGTTGCTTAAAGATTTATTTCAATTTCAGCTTCCCTTTTGAAATATGCATTTTATGAACACTGTGCCCACAACTTTGTTAAGAAACAAATTTAAATCTGTCCTTTGTTATGATTGGCATCTTTCATTTAAAATACTTTATACATTATGGCAACATTTCCTTAACATTATATTTTAATGAAAATTCAGCTAAAAAGGTTCTCCTCGAAAAAAAAGATAAAATGGTGAAAAAGAATGAATATAACTGTCTAAGTAAAAAAACTTAGGAATTCTGAGAAAAATAGAAATTCTTTAGATTCAGTGGCACATTTTCTTTCAGAAAAAAAAAAAAAAAAACTTCATTCTTGAGCTTGCAGATCTGCCTGAATATTTATCTTGGTTTGAGCGATTCTTTACCAGCCGCAATATAGATTGGCTGCCTCACTGTCTATAGCACTGCCCTTTACAAGAACTGCACTATTTAGCTGGAGCAGTGGAAAGATGCATAAGAATATTTGCATTTGAAAGCTTCATTCAGTCCTTCTCTCAATCTGCTTATGTAACTTAAATATTTTTAGTGCCCAGGAGTCCAAAGCTGCTAATGTGTTGTGTTTCTGAATGACAAATAAAACACAGTAAAACCAGCATTACACTGTTTTTTTAAGAACGTTTCAGGGAAATTCATGCAGCTCTAAGTGAAACTCTACCCTACCTTTAGCTATCCAAGTATTTCCTTCCTTGTGCAGCAGCCTGAATGATTCATTGTGCCCGGGTTCTCTCTTCACGGGTAGGTATGAAGCTGACGTGACTGCGTAAAGCAGCCAGAGAACAGAAGCTCTTCTCAGGCTCAGTGTCTGAGACACCTCACAGCAGCCACTGAAAGGAAACATTCCTTTGCATGATTTATTAGCGATACAAGGTCTTGAAGGCTGATCGGAGAGGCACCCGCTCTTCTCTGTAAGGTATCTCAGCTGCATTGTTTCTGCTTCCGACAGCAGCCAGGGAATTTTTCACCAACAGACACACAGTGGAATAGATCTGCAGAAAGACCGAAACCATAGATAATTTCATAAAGCTGAAGGACTAAAGTGACCTATTTTGGAAGAGGTGTGTCTGCTGAGAATTAGGAGACATTGCATTTTCTCAGCAGCACATATTTTTGAGTCATTCCTCAGACCAAATTAATCCATGGACGGGAATAAAGGAGATGACTTGTGAAACATTACTCCCCCTTTCACCCATCTGCAGCAAGACAAATGCTAACCTCCAAGTTCAACCCATTCAACAAGGCTCTGTCCTTAGACAAGAGAAAGAAGTGTGCACTCTGTGAGTGTCTCTTTTGGACTCCTCAATTATCATGATGAGTCAATCCTGAAGATTAACCATTCTCCTTCCTGCATATATAAAGAAGTAAAGATGACTAGCTAGACTCTTATACATACGCACAATTAGGTCAGATTATTGTCCATCTGTTCTGACCCTCTCTGGGACACATTTTCTTATCAGACTGTGACAGCTCTTGTTGATTTTATTGTTTTCAATTTTCCTTAGTAAACTAGAGGAAACTATCACAACACAAAGCACAGAAACAAGAAAATAAAGCAAAGCAAAACGAATTGGAATGTCCAGGAAAAAAAAGTAAAAGAATAAAAATAAAAGAAATAAAAAAAGGCTATGAAAATAAGGAGGCATACTTTGAAAAATCAGAGCTGTGTCAAAATGAGAAAAACAGAAAGAGCCATAAATTCTGTAAGGCTAAATATAAAATCACAATATAGCACAGCAAAGAAGTGCCTGAGGAATAACCTGAAAGAAAGCATGAAAACCTGTTTGAGTAAATCTTTCTCAAACATATAAGGAACATCAGGTTTGCAAGAGAAACTGTAAAATCAAAATGAACACTCATAAAAGGTAAGGCTAGAGCAAAAAAAAACAAACAAAAAAAATCCACTCAAAACTATATATATTAATGTAAGTTCACTTCAAAAGAGCTTGAGAGGAACATTATGGAGGGTGCATCAGAATTCCTGTATGAATTTGTTGAAATTCTGATAGAAGAGGATATAAAACAAATCACCAAGAGTGGAATTTTATAGTGGTTCACAATGGAAAGAGTTGAACCCATAAAAGCTGTTTTTAACTCTGTACTTAAAAATACATCACTACCAGGGTATCAAGCATGAGATAAGTTTTTCAAAAGGATTCCAAGTTGAATGCAAGTAGCAAGATCTGATATCAATGTGGAGCAAGTTAACATAAGTTAAAATAAAGAATAAAATTTGCAGGAGGAACTTAGAAAAATATAATGAAAATATTCAAAAAAAAATTTCTACTGAAATTATTTTGAATAGTAAAGAGAAATGATATGAAGATACACATAAACACTTAATGATATTGGGTGACTGAGGTATAAAACGATCAATAGAACTCAGTGTAAGGAGATGCAATGTGATGTACACAATCCCTGTTTTACATGCAAATGGTGGGCTTTGGTGTGACTGTTCTCAGAAATGTCAGGATGAAGTTATGATAAGTGGATAGCTCAATGAAAACTTTAGCTAAGTGTTCCACAAAAAAGAATCTCAAAAGCTTGTAACTTTTAGGGAACAAATATAGAATATAACAAAGAATGTCATCACACCATTCGATAAATCCACCCCAGTCATCTTGAGCACTGTCTGCTACTGCAGTGTCCTCACCTGAGAAAGATCCTGTAGAGCTAGAAGAGTAACAAGTAAAGAGAAGAAGTATAATCAGAAAAGTGGAATACTTTCACGGAAAAAAAGATGACTTGAAGACATACGAGGCTTATGAAATTATAAATGACAAAGAGCAGATGAGCAGAAAATGAATGCCCATTGGCTTGTCTCATAAAAGAATTAGAACAGTATAATAAAAACAATGTTTTCATATTAAAAAAGACACCAATACTTCAAAGAAGATGGAGTAATACTTTTGTGATGCTTTATTAAATGTTGCTGAAGATGCTAAAGATAAGGAGAAAAATACCATCAGCAAATCCATGGGGAAAAAAAGTATTGAGCAATTAAATTCAAAGTTACCTTCTCTGGCTCTGTACAAACTGATGGAAGTCAAAAAAACCCAAAACCCTGAGGTGTATATTTTCCATGAAATTAGAAAAAAAAGAGAGATCTGTGTTGAGAACAAGACCAACTTTGGACATACTAGAAAATAAATGTCAGGAGATTAGATTGAGGATTCAAAAAGCTGCTTTGCATGATAGATGAGTTATATGACCTAATACTCATACAGCATCCATTTAGTTTGCACACCAAGATATTTATGTGGCAAACAAGTCAAATCGTGACCATATCCTTTCACTATACAACTGAGCCGCATAGTGCTCAGAGGGCTGTGAGCAGTGTCTATCAGTGGAAGACTGTCTATCAGTGGTGGGAAGGCATATGAAAAGCTAAGTCCTGTAAGTGGATCCTTGACAGCTCTCCTTTATTTCCTCTGAGAGAAGGTTTTGTAGGGTGTTTTTTCCCTTTGCTTCTAAAATTTCCAGATTTAGAATTGCAGAGACCATTTCTATTTGCTAAGATTATAGGTATCTATTTTGTTTTGCAATTTTTTTATTTTGCTTCTGGATGGGGTTTTGTATAATATCTGTTCTATTAAAAATAGGACAATTGTTTTACCAAATGCTAAGAAACAACCTAATGTTTAAAAAGGCTGTTAACAGTTGCAAACAGGCATTTATTTTTGTCATCAAGTTACACATTTTGTGAAGAATCATATATTTTGAGGCCAGAATGATCTTTCTGAAGGTATCATCTGACACAGGCAGGCCAACAATGACTGAAGAATTGCCTGTATTTTTGCATTTATCCTGATCCTTACAAGTAAATTTCTTTGCATTCAATATTTCTTTTTCTGAAGCGAGGGGAAAATCCTTGCTAGGGCTGTTTTGCTGTTTTTGGGAGGAGAGAAAAGTGTTGTTCATTCCCTCTGCCATCTTTCTTAAAATTTTCATTTCATTTCTTTCTTTTAATTTTTCATTTGCATCTGTTCCTTTTTCCTTGCCCTAATATCATGGCTTTTTTTTCCCATTTTTTCTTCCCTTTACTTTTCATCTTAACTTACTCTCAGTTTTTGTTCTTATATTTTGATTCTGCCATAGAGCTTTTTTTTTTTTCCTTACAGGTATTTATGTGTATTCATATCTCTTAAGCCATTTCATTTATATTCTCTCTCTTTCTCTCTATTGATTCTCTCCAAAATACACACATTTACTTATAAAAACCTCCCGTTTTCATGACTTTTTTTTGTTCTTCTTTGAGTTGTAAAAAGATCTTAACAGTAGCTTGATAGTTATTTGCCAGCAGTACAACAGACAGGCTATTATACCACATAAATAAACTTAAGAAGGTTGGTTGGTGAAAGTAAATGTTACAAAATGCTGTTATTTTTATTGTAAAAATTTCCCAATTTATTGCAAAAATTTCCCAACCCTTAAAGTCAGAGCACCAGTGAAAAACCACTAATCTATATAACTAATCTAAACAAATATATTAAGTATTTATACTTCTTGCATTTTTACCTTTTGAAGTCTCACTAAGGGCTGTTTGCACCTAATGCAGGGGCTATTACTATGACAAGTAACATCAACTACTGCAGTGTGAAAGTAAAGCGGTCTTACTGAAAGTGTCTTACTGATAATCAAGTAAATCAACCTTAAACTCTGGGGATTTAAAGCATCTGGACCACTTAGATTATATTTGAATTAGATTTGAATTTTATATTAAGTATATATATACATACTTATAAATATACATTATATATATATTAAGTATAGAGTCATATATGTCATACGACTTTGTAAAATGAAATTTTGCTTGGATGACATATTAACAGGGAAGAAACTGATTTGAAAGCATTATTGTTAGAACTAATTTAGCAGTGTCAACTAGGAGAGCAACTGTATTCCTCTAGCATGAGATGGAAGTATGATCTTTTACTGAAGTTGAATGTTAGCCTTGTAAGGTTTGAGGAATTCCTAATAGCTTTTATTTTGAATTTTTATGAATAAGCTAATGTATTATCTCATGCAATACAAGCACATTATTAAAACCAAAGCATTCCTTAATCACATCCACAAACCCATTTGTGGGTTACATTTTTTATTGTAAAAATGTTAATTGAATAACTTGCAGTTATGTTACTGACACAGTTTAGCTGCTTAAGCAAATGAAAGATTTAGTCAGGAAACCTACATCGTTCCCCCATCATCCCCTCCGCCTCCAAAGATAAAGTTTAGCCTCTGACAAATCCCAATTTAAGAGAGGCACAACAGATAAAAATAACTAGTTGGTTATTGTGCAAACAGCCAATTTACATGTTGTGCTGATGAAGGCTTCAGAGCTACATGTCAGCTGCAGGAAAATTACAGTGTAATTTTAATAGTAACTTACAAGAAGGACAAAATAACCTGGAATGAAAAATTACAAACCTATTTTAAAGATATGCAGACAAAAATGTTACAAAAATGTAACACTGCTTCTGTTTAAAAGTAGCACAGAACATGAGATATGCAAGAAATCCTATATAATACTACGATTAAAGACATAACAAAAAATTAATATGTGCTGATAATTCACAAGAATATGAACCAGTCTCGACATATACGACACTTTGGCTCATGCAAGGACCAAGAAAAAAATGAATGTTTTTCTTATGGACAGTAAGTAATCATTTTGAAGTTCTCTACATAATTCTATTTCTCTCTAATTCTCTGAGCATTATGAAGATGCTTAACATGAAGTATATCACGGAATCACAGAACAGATGAGGTAGAAAGGACTTCTAGAGATCATCTAGTCCAAATCTCCCTGCTCCAGTAGGGACACCCAGAGCACGGGGCACAGGGAGGCATCCAGGTGGGTTTGGAAGATCCCCAGAGAAGGAGACTCCACAACCTCCCTGGGCAGCCTGTGCCAGGGCTCTGGCACCCTCATAATAAAGATGTTCTTCCGCATATGGAGAAGGACTTTTCTCTCTTTCAACTTGTACCCATTACCCCTTGTTCTAGGCCTGTAAATGTGCAATCTATTCGAGTAATTCACCAAGATCCATTGTTAAATATCACTCTTAAAATATCAAATATAAGAGCTGTTAAAGCTGTATCAGTGGGTTAGATTCACCAAGTTCTGTAGTGAAGTATTTCCATCTTCAATTTTGCAAGTTAAGAAAAAAAAACTTTAGATGAAAAGTCACACCCATGCATTTTATCTATAAACGTACTTGGCTGCCAACACTAGTCAAAATTTAGTATCCAATAAGAGTTTTATTTTCTCCAGATGTTTCTTCTTAAGAGGAGGTTTAGACATAATCAGTAAACAGAATTAATGTCTCTACATCTAGTCATAAAGAAAATCAGCTGTCTCAAATTTCTTATGGTTGCAGACAAAAGCTAATGTGCTGATTGAAAAAAATACATATTGACAGAAAGAGAAGAGGACTTAGAGAAACCTTAATCATGGAATGCCATATAAGTCTGAAGTAGTGTAAAGTTTTATGGTGCTTTAAAATCATGGCATTTGGGGATTAAACTGTACAATGTGAAAGATAATGCAATGCATTTTTCCCTTTGTTAAAATAAAACAACATTTTACATTGGAGATTAAAAATAATTCATTTTACCAAACCTCTATTATGAGTATAATTCATTATACTAAATTTCCATTCACTCTTAGCAGTTATGAGGCTGTCATTTTCTTCTAATTCTTCCCCTAGCAGAGCTTAAAACTGGCAGTAAAGACTTCTTTGCTGGCAAGAAGTCTGCCATTTACACAGATGTAAGCTGCAGAAAAGTTGTAAGAATTTCTCTGTGTTTCGAGTTCTTACCTTAGGTAGAATGGAAGGCTGCTTTCAGGCATAGCCCTGGCAAATTTGGAAGAACATGAGGGTCTGAAACCTTGAGCCCAATAATTGCATGCCATTATCCGCATGGTGGCAGGAGGTGCACAACTTACCCAAAATGAGGTCCTACGGTACATTCCATATGACTTTGAAATGACATCATGGAGCCAAGGTCAAGCAGACAAGGCATAGAGGACTCCATCTTAGAAGTGCACCACCGTCTAGCTCTAAAAAATATAAGCTGAAATTGCAGGCATGGCCCCATAGTTGAACAATAGATTAGAAATATCTTGCACATTTGCATACAATGTCAGGGCATAGGCAAGGGAGCTTTGTTTGGGATTTTTCCTAGAAGCCCAACAGACTTCCTCAAGAGGCCCTTGAGAAAATAAATTCTTAATTTGCTCAGACATAGTCCTATGCAGAGCCCATGGGAGCCTTAAACTTGAGAATTCCTCTTAAGTAGAGTGTGTTTCAACAGTGGTTCCTTTACTCTTCGGATAACCCAAAAGCCATCATAGCAGGCTCAGCTGCTTGATCTTATTAGCAAAGGAGAAAGGGATTCAATTTGACTGCTAAATGTCTACATTTTACAGATTTTAGAGAGGGACAGAGGACTGGGTTAAGATTTAGGGGGGGGCAGAAGCTGCCTGCCCATTTCCACTGCTGCAATTTTAAGCAGCTTACAACAAGTTAGGAAGGCAAATTTATTTGACCACAGCAGAGATGAGCCTGATATTGTGCCAGGGAACAGGGTGAAATATAAAAATGGATCTTGCCAGTCCATTCTTAATCAAGTGACATTTTTCTACTGTGGAGTAATCTAATTCCATCTGTAGCTTTCAACATCTATTTTCAAATCACTTTGGAGTGAACTCCAAGAATTCAATGTGGCATACAAGAATTGCCACATTTATTATGATGCTTCCTGAAAATGCTGATGAAGTTTTTTCCCTTTGCTTTTCAAAACAGGCATCTTTCAATATCTGCACTCTGCTTTGACATTCAGTACCTATGTACTATAAACCTGTATCCTTAACAACTTTTTGCCAAGAGTGATAAATTGTTTTTTTCTAGCATTTAAAACACATAAGAGTGTGAATCTTTCCTCTTTTGATTTTTTTAGTTGTCTCCAAAGTTCTTATATTTCTCTCAATGTAAATTTTGTTGACAAAAATGAATCCTCAGAGCTGTGGAGAGAAAATGGACTTTAAATGACTTTTCCTGGGGCTTTATATGGGTCTGCAGACATGAATCACAGGGATTCCTATCATCACAATTCATCATTACAGTTGGCTTACCATTTTCTGTTTGAGCTTTATTCATTTATACCTTCAGGATGCAGACACATCACATTGTGCTGCAGTGCATTCCAGGGTCAGAGCACTGTAGAATGACTTACAGCAAGCAAGATACTTTTTGCTCACTCTTGTTGAATAATTGCCTTTGAGCATCCGTTGCGTTGAGGAATGTTAATGCTAATTATTTGAAAATGAAAAGAGATATCAAGATTTCCTTAAAAGATACAGCCATATCTTAATATTGCACACATGGAGTAAAAAGCTCAAAACACATATATCTGTACAAATGTACATTTTAGTGAATAGCTTACAGAGATGACTTCTTTTTTTGAGTTTAGAAAATTATTGTGGTGTAATGCAAGAAAGGAATGTAAACAAAATAATTCCTGTACATTCTATCAGTAGGAAATAAATGAGGAATTGATTTTATTTTGTCTGCTTTAGACACTGTGTCACATATAAACTGTAATTCTTTTTACTTAAGGAAAAAAACAGCTAATGGTTTGTTTGTGTAATGTTTACCATGGTCGTGGTAAACCACAGACTATGAAATGATAAGAGGATTAATTAGGAAAAACATAAAGGTTGTGTGTAGGCACAGATTTGCCATACTTCTCATAACACTACTATCTCTAGTCTATTAAGAAACAAATTTTTATGCTGATATCATGCAGTCTCCGAATTAGCTACTTCCAGCTCAGGCCTCTCTTGTAATGAGTATTTGGATGGACACTAGAGATCAAGCATGACTTGTCTCAAATGGGCAGCACTGACTGTCATGGGTAGACCATGAAATGCCATCTGTGACGATGTCATTTGCACTCTGCTCAAGAACAGCCCAGGTTGCAGCAAGAAAATATTTTATGTCCTTGATGTTTCTGGCTGTCCTTGTGATTTCTAGAGTTTTGACTGTCTGAGGAATGAGATATATCACCTTTAGAATAGCATCAGCGTCCCAATTTACAGGAGCAAAGAGCCACTGCACTGTGGTTTGTGATTCATAACTGCCAACCTAATCCTCAACTAATTCCTACCATTTCGGGAAAATTTGTCTCCTTAAAAATTTTCAATTATCTTCTGGGAAATCCTGGTAAAAATTATAGGTGTATCTGTTACAAATATGGTGAACTAATCAGCAGTGAGGCCAATTTATTTTAGACATGAAAGATGCGACATAGATCAAGGTTATAGCACCTATCCAGTGGCCACTTGTCTAATGGCTGAAATGTCGGACTAGCTGGAAATTGTGTTAAATATGAGATACTGCACATGGGATATATCTCTCAAAAAAAAAAAAAAAGATTATTTTCCTGTTTTGTTTTATCTTTCTTTTGTCTTTCTGCCATTACTAGGTTAAAAAGAAGATACATCTAGAGAGTCCAAGAATACCTTAGAGCTAAATATACCCTTGTTAATATCCTTTTTTATTTTTTTTCTAGAACACCCCATCTCCACTGTCTTTCACTGGCTTTACTCTAGTCATATGAGGAAAATCTACTAAAAAGAAAGCTCACAAATTACCCAGAGAAGTCCTGAGCTTGCACTCATATAGAGTACTTTAATGGGCACACCTCATTCTCCACATCCCTTAGTTCTCAGGAAAGTGTGCTTATCAGCATGGCAGATTAATTAACAATTTTCATCATCATTGCATATAAAGAGCATAATTAATGCAATAGCTCACTTAAAGGCAGCAGGATTCAAGAGAAGTATTTCCAAAGATAGCCAAAAAAATGGGGCCTAGGCAGAATGGCTGCCCAACCTGGGACATTTGGCACATCCTAGAAGTTCTGAGTACCTACAATTTCAACTAACATCCGTAGAATAAAATACACCTCAGAAAATGAAGTTTTGATAAAAATCAGGAGAATTAAGCAGTCCAGTTTTTTGACACTCAAGAAATTTTATCTTAGATAAATGACACAATACTCACATATTAAGTAATGAGATATGAACTGAAAGGATTAAGCCCTGTGCCTA
>JAUBOD010000696.1:1694700-1744835 GCA_032353885.1 Nothura maculosa | reverse complement strand
TTTATCTTAGATAAATGACACAATACTCACATATTAAGTAATGAGATATGAACTGAAAGGATTAAGCCCTGTGCCTAGCTCCTCAGGGAAAATAAACTTGACAGGTTTGAAGCAAATAGCAAGATCCCTGCAGGCACCCCACCTCGCACCTAAACACAGAAAAGAAAAAATGTGTGAATGGAGAAAGCAGGTATGAACAGCAAACAACTTAGTGGAAACACTGAATGAGATCAGAAAGACTCTCAGCATACAGTTTTTTATGGGGAAGATGCTGCTCCCTACTGTAGTTATAATTATTTTTGAGTCATTTCAAAGACTAATAACTTGTTTTGTCAGGTTTATAATTATTTCCAGAGATGACATGATCCCCAGCTTTAACAAACACTACCAAGGTAAGATCTAATGGGCTACAAACAATAGACATGTTCCCAAGCATCTCAAAATTGCCCAAGGTTTTGCTTAAAATGGCACATAATGCCATTTTCCAGCACATTAAATGTAAAACCACTTTTAAAACAAACAGCTGATTACTTACAGCATTAATTATGCCAAGAAGTGTTCCAAAGGGCAGTGAAAAGAGCTCATTGAAGGCTACTAAAAATAACCAGACTATCCCTTACTTTTTTTTTCCTAAAGCTTCTCCTCTGACATATCCTCTATTTTGCATATTTTTATTCAGATTTGAAAATTGTAATGCTTATGACTGCCCCAAAAGTGAGATAGAACTAGGAAAACTTATGTGTTAAGTGAGACATATTCTTGCATTTCTGATAATAGATCTGAAGTAAATGCATTCAGTCAGCAGTATTATACCTGAATAGATCGTGGAACAGCTACAGGGGATTCAGGACAGATTTTCTCTATTTTGATTCTGTTTTCCTTTTTAAAAAAATTCTTCATATTACTGACACGTTGAGGGATAATGGCAACATTGTTCAAGCATCTCTTATTATTTTGCAGGCCTGCAGGCTTCTATGTATTTTCTATTGTATATTTTCTTCACTGATGTTTGATTTCCCAATTATATGTATATATATATATATTTTGGAAACCTACTGTCCCCGTTTCCTCATATGTTCCTTGCATTCATAATATCTATTCAATGTAATGTAGTCTAAATTTAGTTCATCTCTTTCCTCTTTATAGTGATTATGCAGACAAAAACAAAGGGAAATTTGTAAAACATGCCTAGCAATGGAGATTGGCATCTAGCATTAATTTCCAAAGGTAATTGAGTTCAGATTCCTGAGGCGCATATAGGATAGATGGTATCTAGTGGGAGCACTTTTAGGAGCCAAGCAGTAACAGTTTTCAACCAGCCACAGGGGTCAACCAGGCTGAGACATTCCATGGCTCTGTCAGTCTGAGCATCCCGAAACTCTCGTCGGGAATTGAGCTCCTGCCTGCTGGATAGCTGTGCAGAACAATACCAGGAAGTTATCAGGCCAGCCAAAACATATGGCTCGACTTCTTGATATTTTTATGATAAACGTAGAGGAAAAATAGAATTTGGCAACTGCTAGAACTTCTTTTTCCTTTCCCGGTAGCATTTTCCTCCAATTTTAATCAAACAATTATTCTAAATGGGGAGGATATTCTTGCAAATGTTTTCTTAAAGTCAAAGTGGTTATTTTTCTCTCACAAAGAGTTGAAGTCTTTATATCTACATCAGACAAATGATTTTTCTTCTCCTTGTGAAAAAAATGAGAGAGAAATGGTGTTTAATTCTAAAAGTTTATTAAGATTGCAGAACTTTGTAGGTGTTTTCTTAAGCTTTTTCTTAAATTCCTTTTTAAATTATTTTTCCTCTACAACTTTAGAAAAAAAAATGTGATTCCTCTCACAGTACTTTAACTCACATTGAAGATTTGGGACTAAAGAACACTTTAATCTTCAATTCATATTCACTCACCTGCCACTTTTTTCCTTTAAAGGGAGACAGATAAAAAGGTAGATGTATGGGATGTATCTTCAGAGTTTCCTTGTGTTTATTGAAGGTCTATTTCTGGATTTATTTTTTTAATTATTTTTAAGAAAGAGACAAAAATCAAATCCTAGATATTAGGAAGTCCCTCATATCTTACAGTGCATTACATATTACAGTGACAAAATAGCAGAGATTATTACACTGCAACTGAAGTAGAATGGAGTAGAATAAGGTCATAATTTCAGTACTGGCTTGCCGTATCTATCATTTAAAATATTATCTGTCATTTATATTTTATAAAGATGTTCTTCTGGAGTCTAAATGGAACTAATAAAACAGAACTGGAGAATTCAACTCAACATTGAAGACAAAAGACAATATGAATGGTCTCACTACCATTACTACCAAGGAGCTGTTAAAGGAAAGAACGTTATTTATTCTTTTTAGAAAGTAAGCTGGATGAAATGTAATTCCTAAACTTGCACTCACATTTTTCCTGAGTTGATTTCAGTTCATGCTATGGAGATACATTTAGCATAAGACAGCCTGATTGTACTTGATGATCTTGAAGGCCTTTTCCAGCCATTATGATCCTATGATTCTGTGAACGCCAGAAGTGATAGATAGGCACTTTGCTGCCCTTTCTCTTCTTGGAGCTCTGGGAAAACTGAAATCCTAATTAAGTAATAAATTTCACTCTCCATTGAAATATTGGAACAAAATTTATAAATCTGAGCTTTTCCATGCAATGGAAATTTTCAAGATATTTGGTTTTAGGGGAACATAATGGAATATTTCAAGAATTCCACACCAGAGAGCCAGCTGGCTAAATATGTCAGGCAGAAATCACAGCAGACTATGGAGTTAGCTGAGTGCAGGAGTGGAGAACTCCATAAACCAGCAGGGAAGCCCACTTTGCTGGGCTGGCAGTCTGGTTTCTGTCAAGCACTTCAGCAAAATGATGTATTCCTGCAAAATGATTTAATTCTCTAGGCCTGAATTTTCCAAAGAAAATCAATCCGCCAAAGCATTTGACTGATTCTACTATTTATTTATTTTATTTTATTTTACTAATAGTTTCCCTGGGATTTTTGTCAGTAGCTTCCCTGGGAATTACCTTCCCTTTAGCAGAATTCACGGCCACACCATGGTAGGTGTGAGTTGCTACCAGATATCATCAAATGAAACAACTACTGGACCATAAATGCAATTCCTTCCATAGAAATATCTCTACCAAAGTTATCCTTAAAATTACCCTGAAGAACCTCTCCTAGTAAATAACGTATGTTGTAGCAGAAATCAAAATCCAGGAAGGTGTTTTAAAGAGACTTTAAAAATTAAGATTTAAAAAAAAATACAATTAAAATCATTTTATCAGGAAGATATACAATCACAGAATGGTTGAGGTTGGAAGGGACTTCTAGAGATCATCTAGTCCATCTCCCTGCTCAAGCAGGGACACCTAGAACCATTCCATTCTGTTTTGTTGGAAGAAGTATCATAGCACTTGCATTGGGCCAGCAATGCTTTTTGTTTGCTTGTTTATAATCTTGTGATGAATTTTGACTTATTTTTTTTATGGTATATGGAAAATCCTTACAATGAGACAAGTTTACTACTCTTTCTTGAACTCTCTTTTGGAATTAATAGAATTAATTCTTTTTTTTTGTACCATGCCATCTGTTGAATGTGGCAAACACAAGAGAATCCACAAAAATATATGTACTTTTCTGTCTCGCTGGAGAAAAGTCAAAATTGTTTCTATCAATCAGAAACACTATTTAAATTTATGTTTGCAGTGAAAAAAAATAATGGAACTTCCACTATGGAATTAAACTGGTGCCTTGCCTATACAGAGAACATTGTGCCCTTTCAAACGTTTAGCTCCCTAAGAATTAAAAGGTGGTAAGCACTGATTGTTTGCCAAAGAGAGGGAAATTTTTGAGAATGCACATCTGGATGAAAAAGAAACAACTTTCTTTTGAAGGACTCCAGACCTCAGGTAGCAAAAACATTGTTCTTTCACTGTTGAAATACATTATTCTTGCATTCTAGAGAAATATCATATGATATCACATGGTTAAAATGTGCATATTCACAAAGAGCCCCAAAATCTAGGGTTTATCTTAGTTCTTGCAAGTTCTTATTCTATTACTGATACTTAAAACCTTAAATGCCATATGATCCAGATAAAGAGCTCTGTTAACAGTTTACAGCATTTTAAATAAACACAGCTTATCTTTCAATGACCCAATCCTTGTCTGCCTTGAATGTTCATATTGTTCTAATTTTAACACATCTGGATATTCTCAAATGTTAAGTCTGTATGTCATTATATAGAGTATTTATGAGGCAGAAATAGGAACAGACAACTAAATAGCTTGTATGTACTACGGAGCACCCGAAGGACTTGCGGGAGATTCAGTTTTGGCAGCCTAGTTAAGTTGAAGAGTATCTAAGGTGGCCAAAACACCACTGAAAAACATATGAACTCTTTTGAATCTAAAGCACTAGCTTCAAATTAACACCAGCAGGGTCTCTCTGATAATGATCTTTCAGCCATTCTCATGATTCAAGAGGTATGGCAGAGAGAAGTACTGTGAGGTAGGAGGATAAAGGAATACAAAGAAAAGACTATTCTGTTCACTTTACACGTATCAAACCATAAAACAAACATTGAGTTCTCTGAATCTTTCAATAGGTTGTATGTGGTGAGGCTTTGTTTTACTACTCAGAATTTCACACAAACAGGGGCTTACATGAATTCTTAAAAGAACATGAGAGAGAAGGATTTGACTTTTCCCAACCAAAATAAAATATTATCAGCTACAAGCAAAACTGCATTGTTCAACTGGATGGGCCCCTCTGAATGATTTAAAATGAACTTGAGAAAGTAAGATTCTTATATGTATGTAAAGAAATTTATATGTAGAAATTTAATAATCTAAACGAAAAATTATCTAAACTGAAATATTACAAAATTGGATATTACAGTAACATTTTCAAAGTTTATTGTACATTCATGGATAGCAAACTGCTGTTTGTGCAAACTCAAGCTAATGGAAATGCTTTATGCTGCAACTTTTTAAATACTGGATCATCTCAGCCTGTAAAACTTATGTCAAATAATTACCCTTTTGTTTGCCGTTATTTATGTTTAAATCAGGTATTGTACTCTATGTGCCTGATAAGCTCTTGTAAAAGACCTCATTTTCAAAATACATTGAAATATGTTTATTAGTTCCAGAACTAGCTGATTTATGCAAAAAAAAGTGTACTTTTCAAATAATTGCTTCCTTGTTAAAACAAAGAGATCTGTAGGGAGCACACATACATTTTCTATGTCTATTAATATTCTCTCTGTCTTTTTTTTTGAGTAAAATTTAGTCTGAGAAAATACTTCACAAGGAAGGTGTAAGCCAGGATCCAGAATTCAATCAGATTTTTGCTTAACAGTTTGGAAAGCTCAGGAGAAAGGTGTGGATTCAGAGTCTCTTGCCAACTTCAGGGCAGCTTGGATTACACCACAATTGTTTTGAGGTCCTACTGCAGTCCTTAACCTGAGTCTCTGTGGTTTTTCACACCTGATTCAGGAACCACACAGGTTAATCAAAGTCAGTCAAGAAGGTACATAGATGCTGGTGGAGACAAGCCAAGCAGTGGTTGCCCTGGGCAGACTCTGTTATCCTTGTTGCTGATGCCCAACACCTACTTGGGGTGACACTTGCTGATGTTCAGTTGGCCACAGCTGCCTCCAGGCAATTTTACCTATTTTTTTCCCTGGATTGACATCATCAGCTGACACCATTTCCACTTGTCCCTGGTTTCAGCCTGATATTGCTAAAATAAATGATGCGGAAGTCAAGAAACTATACCTAGTCCCTGTTGTCAAAGTGCATCTGGACCATAGTAACCCTAGAAAACCAGACTGCTCCCAGAGTTATCAGATCAAAATGTAAAAAAGTGTTGAAAAGTACAGACAGACTGGTTATGAAATACACAGCTAAAATGTTGTTCGACTGTAGAATAGGGAGAGGTGAGAAGCAGTTCAGGACTAAGCTTGCTTAAGCAATGCTCAACTTCCCTCTGTAAAACCATTACTCTCATCAGACATATTTTTTGAAGCAGCATTTCTCTTTTAAGAAACAAGCAGAGAGATACATTCAATAGTTTTTATTCTCATTAAAGCTTTTTACCTTGCACACAATTAGCTATTGTTCCTTCATGGGAGACTCATGTCACTATAGGACAAAGGTAGATGACTGGAAAAAACAGTATTGATGGCAAAAGTGGAATGCATACTATTCAACATAAGATTGCTTAATGCTAAGCGGTCTGTATTTCAGAGCTCACAATCAAATATGATTTGACATTTAACTATAAAAAGAATGCTTTCAGAAGCATTTTTCCTCATTGAAATTTCTTTGCATAGTGAAATAAATTTAAAAGCTTGTTAAAAAGTCCTTAGCTATGTCTTTTTTAAAATGAATCAAAGACTGTAATATAGAACATACTGGACACAATTCCTATGCTCAGTGGTTGGGATTAATAATGGTAATTTTGAACATTACAAAAAGATTTGTCAGTGGGGCAATATTTATCTTTTGGGCAGTTTCAGAAGGAAAAGGCAGAGTCAGACATGCCTAAAATAGAGTCTGGAAATGGAAATTTGCTCTCTACTTGTCAGTATTTATTTTCAGGCAGAAGTGTGGGAACTTATCATGCTTTTTAGGGCTTAATAAGGTAGAGAGCTTAGCTAAAGTAGATGATGTAGTACAGCATAGGGCATAGAGCATAGGGAATGGCGTTCAGAAGATCTCGCGATGTCATGGCAAGCTAGGGGCATAATTAATTACCTTACTGATAACCTCATGCTGACTAATTGGGCAGTAGGTGAATCTCCCCACCGTTGTGGGAGTATATATACAAATCGAACGACGCAATAAACGTCATTTTGCTGCATCCTCATATTGGGATCTGTGCTCTATGGCCCTGGAGCGAGCAGAACCCCAGGTCAGTCCAGCTAGCGAATGAGGCTTGCCAACCCCCCATTCGGCAACACAGAAGTTTAAAAAGTAACTGTGAAAAGAGGCTATATAATTAATACCTATGAATTCCTACTAATTTCAAAATTTACTGCAAAATCTACCCAAGATGGCAAGCTGGAGGTGGAAGCAAGAGAAGCAATATAAGATACCTGTCAGATCAAGATACCTATATAATTCAGATCAAGATACCTGTATCAAAGGATAATTACCATCAGGACAAAACAACCATTTAAATCTCATTCAGCAATCTTCCATTTGTGCTTTTAAAAAGTGATTTGTGTTAATTAATTAGTTTGTACTTTCACTGAAAAAAAAAGCTCCTGTAGATAGGAAATAGTTTTTCTCTGTTTTTGGTTGTTTGTTTGTTTTTGACAGATAATTTTCTTCACTAAGATTGACTATTTGTCAATACTATAGCTTCTAACAACCGTGAGTCTGATACAGTACAGCTGACCAGACCGCCTGTGAATTAAGGAAATAGTATTTTTTGTCATTCTTGCTTTATGAGGATGGATGCTAGAGATTGGTTAAATGCCTCCAGGTAGTCCTGGTGCAGACCCATTTCCTTTCAATCCATTTCAAATGCTTGAACCACAAGAGTCAATAATCTAAAATGAGAGGCAAAAAGGATAGAAAGCACAGACAACAATGTTTAGTTAAACAGCTTGCTATGCCATACGGGAAGAAAAGAGAGAGAAATAAAATGAGAGTTCATTTGGTCCTGGATAAATTGAGTAAGACCTAATGCTTTGACTTTCCAAATTGTAGTTATTTCCTGAAAGTGAAAGTCCTCTTTAAGGATTCCTTTTACTTCACAAAGACAGTATGCTCACACTTGGGGATAATCTCAAGGACATTGGGAGTGCTGAGTTAGGAGCAAAATCACAAGCACACTTTCTTCATCCGGCAATTTGAGCTAGAAGCCCAAATCCATGGTGATATTAATGGTGTAGTCAGGACTACAACTTTTACCTTTGTGCTTTATACATAGTAAAAGAACAGAGAACATCTAGATCCCAGGAAAAGGAACTTCTAAAGGCAACAGTACCTCCACTCTGAAGCCCATAGAATACCAGTCACAGCTAAAGAAATCCTTTCTCCTTGACCTTATCAGCCCATTCCAAGTGTGCTGTGGGAATGTAATGCTTCTAGAATATATTAATGTAGAGTCTAACATTTAATCAATGTAAACAAAAAGCAGAAAACATTTTCCTCATATTTGTAGAAAAGAATTCAGCTCCAGATCACTGCCTGTAGAAAAAGCAGACTCTCACATAGACCTGAAACATTTATCTGTTTACATGCTTCCCACGTAAGATGATACGCTCACTCGCTGCTCCCTCTTCCTTCAGTAATTCTTCCTAAGCAGTAAATTATATTGCATCTATAGCCCTCTAAAATATAAGCTGACTTCCGCACTATAAAATCAATAAGCAATGTTGCTAAGAGCCAGGTGTGCCAACCTGAATGAAATATCTCATGGAAGCTTGGACTTTGGACCATGGAGCCCATTAACTAATGTTAAACAGCATGTTTATTTTTTTTTTTAATACACAAAACCAGATGTCCCCCTAGAACTGACCTTTTTTTTCCAGGGTGTAAGTACCAGGAATTATTTTGAATTGCGCTTTCTGCAGTTTTCTTTGAAGGCTGTAGAACAATCAGAGTGGAAATGTTGATTCTGTAACCTTTTATTCCGTATTTATTTACTAATACTGCAACTTACTGCAGTGGCTGAAGGTAGAAGATGGATTCATTTGTTGCAACAGACCAAATTTACAGGACCTCCCCATATATACACGTTTGAGACTAAATACAGTGTATCTCTGAAAGTACACAAGATATGCCAAGGTATAATGTTTTTCTTTCTTTTTTTCTTTTTTTTTCAAAACAAAATACTGCCTTTTTAAAGTGCTCTGGGGAAAGAAAATGAAAGATGTCAGATGACAAATGCTAAGTGCTCATTGCTTAGCAAACACTCTGAACAAATATCACAAACCTGAAAAGCCATTAAGCACAGGAACTCATTCCGCTGAAGCCCAGAGCAGGAAGACAAATAAAGAACTGGCACTGATAATATAGTTAAAGGCAACCAAGTTATATCCAAATTGAATGGCAAGAGACATTTATTGTGGTACACCTATAATGTTACATATTGCTTTCTATTACACTGAAATATTTCATTTTTGGATAATGCGAAGAGTCACAACAGAAATGGCACAGTACTATAAAAATAACATATATAAGTCTTTCTTGGAGAAACTTTCATCTAATAGTTTTGCTTTATTGCTAGCAACAGAGGAATAGACTATGCATGTTAATTAAAGTCATTTTGTAATCATTCTGCTGTTTTACTGATGTATGGCATTCTTAAACCTTTAGTCATCAAGAACTTTATAGTGATACCCTGCAAGCTGATTAACATGAACAATATCTTTTCCATCACTTACCTATCCACTTTCTTGGATAGGTAAGTAAAATGGAAGGTGAAAGAATCGTCACACAAAGTTGTGTGCAAAGCAACAGAGAGAGGATATAAATAGCTGGCTATCTGCCAAGGGTGAACTACATAGAAAATAAGAAGGAACTGCCAAGTTCATTGGAGCTAGAGGGTCTGTCATCTTGAGGAATTTGAGTACAGGCCAAAAAGACTTGTTTGAAGGTAGAAGCAATTTAATTTTCCAGAAGTAAAACAGTCTCAGGTTTACAATAGTGAGAGTATTTTAATTATTTACCTAGAATGGTATACCTCACTTACAAGGTATAGCAAATTTATTTTAGCAGTTCCACCCATGTTACTTATCCTGATAAACAAATCTTATGTTTTGCCAAAGTAAATCTCTAGTTCTGTTATTAACTAACTGAGGACAATTTACAAAGAATAAACTGACAACCTGACTAGTATGAAATTTGAACCTAAGGGTAAACCTCTTGGACAAATATTTTATTGGTACTCAAAACTCCTTTCAGTGTGATTTAAAGAAACTCACTAAAATCTTAAGATCTTGATAAAGCAATATGCTCACTCTTGGATCCTTTTTGAATGATACACAAGAGCAGAGAAATTATCTGGGAATGACTTAAGTGAAACTTGTAATAACCTAGCTCCTAAATTGTTTTCTTTTAGGGAAGTCATTATGTCTGGGACGGAGACAGAAGTCTTTCCTTCAAAATAATGTCTATAACCTGCCAGAATATGCCTGTACTCAGAATAAAAAATTAAGCAGGAGTAAGAATATGGTCTCACATCAGTTAAAGATATGATTAATTTGGGGAGAGTGATATTGGTGTTGTCTTACATTAGAAGTATGGTGGTATGCATTTACATAGAAATTCTTGGATAGCACTATGTGCTAAGAAATTTAAGAAGGTAAGGCAGAAGACCAGAAAGGATTCAGCTGCACACATAATGTTTTAAGGAGGATACAAGCAGCAGAAGGAGTATCAACAGTACTCAGTTTATCTTTAGGGTCACAACTTCACAAGTTTTTTCTTGGAGTGAGGCCTCAACTGCCTTCTTATTCAAAGAGGAGCCAGCAGCAGTGTGCATCTAGAGGAAATGTGTTGGACACATGCACATGCAGAGCGCTACCTGCACAATGAAACTGGATTCACTGGCTATGTTGTCATCCTGTTGAAATGAAGACAGAGCTCAATGACACCTATACTCTATACAGACACTCTATAATTTTCTGGATATATCCCCACTAAGGAGAGAGTAACAGCCATTTAGATGGCCTTTTATCCTTGTCTTCTTTCTGACTCTCTTCAGAGATTGGCCGTCAGTCTTTGTCAGCTATGGAGAATTGTCCATCTGGAGATGTTAGGCATCATTCTTCCCTTCGGAAAGGGGCTTGCTCCATAGTACCTGAGTCTTTGTAGGACTACCAACCTTGTAGGATTGCCTCTTACTTCAGTGATGATTTTTTTGTATTTTAGCTGCTTTTTGGGACTTTGTTCTAGTGCCTGAGTCCAGCCCACTGTTTTGGTCTTCAACCGGTGAAGAAGTTATGAAGAATCTATTGTAACATTTGGAGCTCCTGATAATTAGGTCACCATTTGCTGTTTGCATATGACAGCCAAAAGGCATGCTGGGTCCCTTGCACACTTGCAAGTCACAGTTAGAATTCCTATGCCACTAAACTGTGCCACTGTTGTAACACTGCTTCGGCTGTCAGTGGGCCCAGATATAGGGCAGCAAGTGCAGGAAGAACAGGAACACAAGTAGCAGCTAGAGAAGACTTGTTTACAGAAGGAAAAAAAAAAAAGAGATTTTCATCTTTATTTCACCTTTATAGTTCTGTGGCAGAGTTAAATACAATAACACCTGTTCTGGTCTGTGGTCAAGTAAGCCTCAGAAAATCTGCACAGATTGATTCCTCCCTCAGAGAAAAATGACAAGATAGGGATATGCTCCCCTCACACCCACTTACTTCTTGCCAAGAGTTCTGGAAAGTGGTGCACTAAAGTATTCAGATGAAGGCCAGTGTTTACTGGAACCCTCTGTGAGTTGCAAGAGGATACGTATATTATTAGGCCTCAGAACATTCATTGGCTCCATCTTGGGAAATAGTTTCCATACTGTCAATGCGGGCTGTAGCCCCCAAAGGAAACACTGCAGAGGAAACCATTTAAATGAATAGGAGCAATACTTCTCATGAGGGGAGCCAATGAAGTCACAAATTGGAGATTAAAATTACAGAAAGTGGGCAGTAAACCCAGAGTGGTTCCAACCCAGAATCACCATCAGATAATTTCCTGAAGCAGATTTTGTCCTGAAGTCATTGCTAAAAGTGATACTGTGTTTAACTTCCCCAGGAATATACACAAACAAATCAGCAGAGAACAGTTCCATAAATCCACATTCTTTCCTAATGCTCCTGTTTTAGTCTTTGTGGAGTTCCCATTCTGTCAACTAAGATGGTAACTCTGGCTAACAGACAAGTAGCCCCTTTCTGAACTTCAGCAAAATGCAGCTGTGGACAGGCAGGGGGTCTCAATAGTATGTTGAGTTGAATAAAAGCTGCAACATCTGTCAAGATCTGGTAACTTTCTGAGCTTCACCACAAAAAAAAAGAAAAAAAAAAAAAACTCAATAATTTAATTGACTTTGTGTATTCTCGTCACCTTGTAAACTCTGGAATATTCTGCCATTTAAAGTTAGCAGAATTAATTGGTCTTTATTAAATCTGAGAAACCACACTTTCAGGCAAAACTGAAAATAAGTGATGGAAATTTTTCACAAATTTCTAGCTCATAATAGATCTGAACCCATAGTCTGTGATAAACTGGATATGGGCTTAATGATCAGATCAGGCAACTCAATGTTCAAATCTGAAGTCGAGGAATGAAAACGGCACCTTTTTAATGGAGGAGTCAGCAGAACCGTACCATTCTTTGGGTATCTTATTCTTAGAAAGTGCAGATATTACTCAATATGTAATAGTTTTTTATCTGATACACAGACTGTGATAGTGTAAGCAATGCTTTTCTTGTTTCTTTGGGCGTACCACATTGCAAAAGATATCTTCAGTGAGTTCCTCACGTCACATATGACAGTTAAAAAGTAGGGAGTTGTGGGGTTTTTTTTTCTATCTTGTGCCCTGTATCATGCACAAATGAATGAAGATAGCCTAAATGAAGGAAGATACACAGACACAAATTCTTTCTTCTTCATTAGTTCCATGAGACTAAGACACCACAAAGGCTAGAACACTTGGTTAACAATTCTACTCAATTATAAATCCAAGAACAGCAAGAATTCCTCCATGAGGAACACATTCATTATCATTGAATTAACCTTAGTTAATGAGTTAACCAATTTAACTAATGAGTTAGCTAATTTAACTAATTTAACTTTTTAACTGTGCTGAGTGAAAAGGCTCATGGTTATTAGAATTTACATTGGAAAACTTGTCAAAAAGATGGGGACATAAACATTTATAGTAACCTGCTCTATAGCTTCTCAATTTATAATAGATATTTACTGAGCAAATTTGAATATTAAAGAAATAGAGAAGGCACATTCTATGGGAAAAAAAGAAGTGTCAATATGTACATATCACAAAGCATATATTTTGCTTTTCCTCCCTCCCTCTCTAGTTGCATCCCAGATTTTCTCTTGTTTCAAAAGTTTTTGTTTGTTTATTTGATCTGGTTCCTTAGGCCACAGATGAGTTCTCTAAATGAATCTGTCTGCTCCATAATTGTAGTTTTTTCTAACACACAAGTGTACATGGGCTATGTCCAGCACTGATTCTTAACATTAGTGTAGGGCATGAGATGAGAAAAGTGACTATAAAAAGAACAAGAAATTAGAAAGCTTAAGTTTTTCCAATACATCACTTATTCCTCTTACTGACTGAATTAGATAATGATTAATAATGATATGATTTGGCCTGAGTTTTCAAGTGTGCACGCCAAATATCAGTGGCCCGATTTTCAGAAGTAAGAAACCCTTTCCAAGACATACAGAGGCATTCAATGAATATGTAACATTTTTTAGCAATAAGCAAAAAAGTTGCAATGCCTAGATCTGCATTTAGATATTACCAAAGTTAGAATAGAATTTGGATCATACTCAAATTTTGGCAGTTATTTGGAACCAAGTTCCCATCAGATAAGAAAATAACATTGCTAACGAAGAAATAGCAGCTCTCACAAATTTCATATGTTTATATTGCCAAGATTCTCCCTGCCCCAAGCAGTTTTTAGTATCCATGATATTTAGAGAACTCTGTACATTTTATAAATTACAGGAGACTTGTTTAATCCCAGACTGCAAACTCTGTGTAGAGCCTGTCTTCTTTCGCTGCCACCTCCTAAGTCCATATGAAAACAAAACTAGTAGCAGGTGACAAGACAAACTCTTGTAACTTTATAACTGTCAAACCGCTACCAAAAGAAGCTAAAAAATGTTTATGAAATGATTTATTAGGAATTGGTTAATGTGTTAAACTCTTTGATGGACTGGTATAAAAACGCTGTAGATATTCACCAGTGTAATCAAAGCCGGTCTGACTAAACTCCTAAGTAGCCACATCACAGTGACTTGGAGCACCAAACTCTCTTTGAACAATACATCTTTATTTTAACTAAGCTTGATTAGAGAAGCCTTAAAGAAACTGAGGGGAACTCAGGCTGGAGTTCCTATAACATAGAAATGGATCATTGTTCTGCCAATAAAAAAGAAAAGAGTGAGATAGTAGCACAAATACCTTTCAAATAATACATCACTCTAAAGGGCTACATACATATTAATCCTCATTCAAGGATCCACACCTATTTGTTGGCATTATAAATGGTAAAAGAGAATATGAGGCATTCTCACAGAAAGAGTGATACAGTATTAAATCATCACTTGACTATAAAATATGCACGACAATGGAGAATAAGTTCAAAATTTTTTAGATTATAATCTTTCTAAAGAGGCGGAAATAGGAAAAAAATTATTAGGAAATAGGAAAAAAAATCATTTACATTTTGAGATATTATAATCAGATCTATGTATGGAAATTACAAACCATCAGCTCAGATTTTTTTTCCCCAAGTATTTCCAAACTATTTTGAAAAGCATAGTATTAAAATAATAATTTACAAATAATGTCTTAATACTTCTACTGGTTGATGTCTGTATTACCTAGCTCAAGTAATAAGAACAGTGTATCTGGCAGTTGCAAAGTTTTTCATAGTCTATGACAAATTCTTCTAGAACTCTATATACACACTTTTAAGATTAACACCAGATGAAGTCCATATTGCCACAGCTATACTGTAATAATTCTCCAGGCTAAGAAGTTTAAAGTCTTTAACACGCTAGGCTTAAACTTTTGCCTGCAGGGTAAACATATCCTTAGGGGCAAGTTCTCACCATATGAATGCACAAATGTCAAAGGCAATCTATCAGCACACTGAAATATGGATCAGACTTGTCCATAACATTGTAGCCAGATTGTGGTCCTTTATGGAATGAGGGGAAAAATCATATTTAAGTATAATTATTTCATGATGTTTATATTTTGTTTTGAAAACACCAAATGGGCTAGACCATATGGACTTAATAAGTATGATTTTCTAGCTGGACTCTTTTTTACTTAAGAATGAGAAAGCATCTTAAATGATAAACTTGGAATTCTATGTCTTGTAACTGAAGCCATTCCAACAGTAGAATACTTTCCCATTGAAAAATATACTCATAAAAATGTTCTTTTAATCCTTTTTAAGGTTTAGAAACACTCTAATTTACTATTATTATTTAGAAACACTCTAATCTACTCAAGAGTGTGTTTATATGGCAAAGTACATATGCATGAAAAATAAGCTTCCCAATGGAAACACTGACTCAGTTCTGACTCTCATATAGCCAGAGGCACCATTATAATCATAAAAACCTCACTTGAGATGTTCTGTCCACATATGTGCATTGATTTTTAAATACCAATTCACAGTCAACACAATGACACGTTCAAACAGCTTATACCTCAAATTCCTAGCAAAGTACAGAATTAATTTGCTTATCAAGGAGGCTTTAATCCTGCTTCCAGTGCTTATGAGTCATCATAAAATCCATGATTTATGAGATGAATTGTATAATTCACAGTATAGCTTCTGTACTTTGAAAATAAAACTCTAGTTTTGTACACAGTATGGGCTGACTCATTCAATTTAATCAAACTGTAAATCACAAGGACTCTGTAAAGCCAACTCAAGCTCAGATCTCATAGAGAACCTCTTAGCTTAAAGACTCAAGGTGGAAGCCACAGTTATTTCCAATCTAGATTTATTTTTTCTAATGCAGTGTGCTTTCCAAATGGAAAAAAAGGTACTTTGCCAAATTGAGAAATGTCAGTGATTAACCTCTACACTCTTACGTATGTTCGCTTTAGAAAAAGCTGTAGAGTGTGCATTGCTCAGTCTTGCTCCTCCGTGTTTCCATGCCTTCGCAGAATGCTCTTTAAAGCATTTCTGCAGGCTCAGTTTGCGAGATAACAGAATAAGCAATTAAAATCTTGAATCTCTGTGGGCAAACAAAGTGTTTTGCTGCAATGGCAAAGGAAAATAACATTCCAGGTTTTGCCAAAGTCAAAAGTGATGAAAGAGAAGCCGACTGTTTCAGAAATGATTAATTTCACTGTCTTCAGTAGCAAGGCTTTGGCTAAAGATTTGAAGAACCATATTATGACATTGAAGTCATGTACTCATTTTTCTTTTTTTAGAAAGTAAAGTGGTAATGCTAATAAGCAAATGTTAAAAAGTGGATGTTTGCAGCACGTCTTTGAAAAACATACTCACAGCAGACAAATTTGCCAAAGGAGCAAAACACAACCCTCATCCATCCCCATGGCTGCGGCAGTGTGAGCTTGGTGCCATGTAGCAGTCAGAAGGCTGAAGTGACCCTCACCAAGCGCAGCCACACCGCAGCTGCAGCTACATTTGCTGCAGATTGCTTTCTTCTGTCATTGTAAAAAGAAGTGTTGTGCCATTTGGCATTGCTCACATGATAATCCCCCGTGGCAGACAGCCTCCCCCCAACCAAACAAGCCCAAACTCTGTTCACTGTCAACTGAACAAGCCCCGCAGCTTATACCACAAATACCTATGTACTGGGTTTCGAGCTCTGTTTTTCGAAAATGATCTAACAATTCTCTTCATTCAAGCTCTACTAGGATGGTATCAGTATCTTTCTATCATTATGCTGCTAATAATCTCAATTTCTAGTGCCTTTCCTCTGTTATTTATCGAATACAGAAAAAAACATAGATTTGTATAGTGCTAACAGTTTCATATAGGGAAATGAAATTGCCAAAACACTTTTGAAAAAAAAAATCCAGTCTCCCTTGTTTTCCAATGAGTACCTGAGAGAAAAAGCATTGCTTAAAATGCCTCTGCTTTTCCCTGCACACTCTAGCTGGGGGCTTCTCCCTTCCCCTTGCAGAGAGCCTTTTGGGAAGCAGCAGGCTGCCAAGCTGCTTTCTCCTTGCTGATCACATTTGACTCATATCAGCTGAAAACAGAGGAGCATTGCTGCCTGGCAATCCTAGAGATAGCACAATAGGTAGATGTGCGTGTCCATTATCATGAGTTGAATAAGGCAGAGAGCTGCAAACTGAGTAATGGTGTCTCGAACAATAAATAAATGAATCATCATAGAAAAAAAATCCAGTAGCCCACAGTGTTTAGCATTTATCACTTATGGTGAGCTTCAGCTCAAGCTTCTTTTTAATATAGATTCTTTGTCCTGTCAAGACTATGTAAGGGAAGGTAAGAGTTGTGCTTCTTTGCAGAAGCTTGCTTTCTTCGACAGACATTAAGATACCTGCAGGTCATACAAAGAATTATTATTCTGAAAACAATCAATCAGCCTGTGCAGCAATAAGAAGTTATACCTCCTCACTGTACATTAAAAAAGTCCAGAATTTGTTACAGAACTTTTTACCCCTTTCAGCTTATAGGAAGCCTGTCACTTTGAGTAAGGAAATTTGAGGATGCAGGAAAAAAAAAAGGGAGTAATTTATCAGTAATTATGTTTTTTCTATGAGTCCAAAGATCAAGCTGTCAGAATCAAAAATGATATAATCTCTCACTCACTTTCCTTGTTTGCTCTTCATTAGGGCTCAGTATTTCCTCCAACTAGAAATCCAATGTTTGATGAGCTGATTTAGCTGAAACTAAGCAACAGGATCTTATCAGGGTCCCTGTCATGTCCCCCTGACAGCACTGGCATTTGATGATCTTGTACTCACTTCTAAAAATCAGATGTGATTGAAATAATACAATAATGTATTTCTTGGAGGAGGGAGGGAGAGTTGTCTTCAAAGACGATCTTAAATTTACCGGACTATACTAGTCACTCTCTTTGAGATGGATATAAAAGCACACCATTTCAGGAAAAATTTTAAGGCAGATATTTAAGACTGAAAGGATAATGTATTATCAAACCTATAGTCAAATAGTCTTTTTATATTAGGAGAAGAAACCACAACCGTGGCTAACACAGTTTAGGATTTGATTTTCATATATTTCTATAACTTCCAATTGTTTTAAATTAGAGATGGCAAATTGTGTTTGCAAATAATTGTGCCGTGTCATGCTTAAATATCCTTTGTATCTACTTTGAGGGAAGAGTTTCTTAGGCATGGGGTGTAGAGGGAAGGAATAACAGCCCACAAAATGAAGTAAACCGCTAACATAAAATCCCCTTATTGTGAAAGACAAAAAAAGTTTAGACAGCTACTTTCACAGTTTTTTTTTGGTTTTTTTTTTTTTTTTTTTTTTTTTGTGGTTTTCTCACTGTGCAAACTAGGAATAATCTCCTGCCTGATAAATGGGAATGATATGGCTTAAAGATTCTGAGACAGGAGGCGATCATATTTTAGTCCCTCATTTTTCACCAAGCCTTGTGATCCATGCTTGTATTTGTGTTTGCATTTGTGTTTCCTGTTCAGCACTTCTTTAAATTCTGGGATTCAGCTGCATCTCTAGGTGAAGCACTTCCTTTTTCAGAATTCAGAAAAATTGTGGGAAATTTAAAAAAGAGTGGATTTCCAGATGGTTTCACAGCACTAGGTATTTTGTACAGGTTACCCTCACTGTATCTTTTTAAGTGAATCATTCTGGCACCTTCAGTGTATAAAAGCACATATTCTGAGGCCATACATGTGGAGGTAAGATATTTTACTACCATTATACTTTACATCTCAGACTAAATGTTACTTAAAACTTCGGTGTGTGCTTCATTCACGTTTATAATATTACAACCACAAATAAATAAGTCCATCATAATCTTATAAGAAAAAGGGTATGAAGATTTAGTGAAAATATCTATATTAATATTGGTCACAGATAAATATGACAGATGTGAGAAATGGACAAGTCTACTCTGTCAGCGAAAGATGCATAAATATTTTCATTACTGAATTCACAGATCAACAATATGAAAATAAAGCAGCAAAGCCATTGAAGAGTTACACAAAAGTTAGCCACTGATTTTATCATGTATATTGCATATTTCACATTTTCCATATCGTTGTTAATATTTGTTGTTAAAATATTAAAATATTTTATAAATATTAAAATATTTTATAAAATATTAAAAATATTTTAACAACAATATTTGTTGTTAAAAAAGTTATGTTTTTATTATTGCAAAGTATTCAAAAACATTTTTTAGATACTCAGGAGTAGTTGGTGTTCAAGTCTGTCACACATGCAATGATCTTGTACTAAGCATGATTGCTCTTTTAGATTTGCTCTTCGAGCAACATGAAGTACATACTTATTTGGTAATCAAATGCATTAGGGCAATCAAAAAGAGAGCTTCTGAGGACTGAAGAGTGTAGTATGATAAATTTAATCTTGCCTACATTCGGTATTTGGCTTTTGAGGCATCAAGTAATATTTCATTTTACCTGTGCTAGATACAGGTCAGTGTGAATCTCTTTTCTTGTTTTTAATGTGTTACTATTTTCACAGCATTCTGCAAAAACTTGTTGGAGCAGGGATAGCTGCAACTTGCAAGGGCACCTCCAAATCTAAGCTTGATCACACGCTAATTAAAGTCTCTTTGGAGTTGTGCATGACTGCCTTTTCATTTGTGATGCCCTCCAATAGTGCTAGCTCAGGGATGGAAGAATAATAGTCTAGACAAGTATGTAGGTGTTTTGGAGCTTCTTCAGTCAGAATAAACAGATCTATTCCTGTCTTGCTTAAGATATGGAAAATTTCTACTGTGCCATCAAAATAGACAATTTTCTCCTTTGACTTACTTTTCTTCTTGATAAATATAATAATCCTGTGGGTTCATGGAACACTAAGGATGTTTACGTGTCTGACTGTCGTATTCTTGAGTTTAAGAATAAGAGTGACTTTCATTCATGTATCCATAATATATAGAGGCTGGAGAGCCTTTTAAAATCAGATTGGAAGGTACATAATCTACTTCCGGGTTTTATGGAATTAAAATCCATCAAGGACATTAGAAAGCATGTCTGAGGCCATCAAAATTTATTCCATATTTCTATTTAACACCAATTGCATTTTTGGTGGGAAATATCAGATCTTTCCAATTCTGGCAATAATAATGTCTGTTTCAGCTAATTCTGATCTCCCATAGAGATATGAAATTGAAATTGTTCCTTAGCTAAAGCCAAAATCTTCTAGAAAATATTCTGACACTCATATTTTTGAGGCAGAACCTTCTAGATTCAATTTTTGCCTTAACTTTAAGGAGTCATTATCACTCTTTGGAAATATTTATTTTATATATATAGATTATATACTTAATTTTATATTAATTTTAAAATATAAAATAAAAATTATTCAAATATTATCAACAAGTTATATATATAATTGGGATTTATTTACCTCCAACATGTCTTCCCCATTCTGTGCTGCCAGTTTCTGCTCACATGCAACTTGTGATCCCAAAACCATATCCTAAATCATCTGTTTTTCCAAAAAAAATTAGAAAACAACTCCTTTTTTTGTATTCAGTATATATTATACATTCCTGTGAAGCCCTCTGTATTACCAAAAAAATGCTAATTAGAAAAATAATGTTTGCATGAAGGATGTGAGATGCAAACACCTACCTGGCCACTCCTGATGTTATATTATACATCAAGTTTTAAAATACTTGCATCAGCTAACTCATTCCCAGCTCATCGCTTTTCTCAAAGATTTATTTAATTCCTTATTTCCATAAATAAACAAAATATTCAGGTTCTTACTTTTCCAACAAGACTGACAAAGATATCTCATCATGTATGTATTAACTGGCAACATTTGTATTCTTAACTTCTCTATCCTAAAACACACTGTTTTCATAAAGGGCCAGAAGTGTCCCCAGGTGACGATGGACCATCTCTTCCCATTGACTTTTTTAGGAACTTGGAATACAACAGACCACACAGAATCACTTTTTTTTTAAGTAAAGAAAAATACCTTCATTGAAGAGAAGCTTATTACAGGCTCCTTTCCAAGTAGGAAGTGACCTTTAAAAATAATCTTTAACAAATCGCTCACGCATTGCTAACTTAAACAAACACTATATCTTTAGCTAAAACAGAGAGTATATCTCCTTCCTGCTGATTTGTTCCCAATTATGCTATGCAACAGTGGGGAAGAGGAAGGTCCTCACAGGAAGTAAGCAACAGATGCAAGATGTTTGGAAGGTTATTGTACTTTGTGTAAACATATCCCTGAATAAACCAAGTGTTCACCAAATTAGGGGCATCAAGTATATTCCAGACCAACCTCTTTGTCTAGCAAAGCTTATCCATATCACAGCACAGATGCTTTCTCAAAACAAAAGAAGGAATCCTATAAAAACCTGAGGTCTCCAATTGAGCTCACTGGATATGGACAAATGCCCTGTGAAAGTTGTGAATTGGCAGGCACACAATACCTTTCTACACTTCCCAGAGTGATAGATGCATAATTAAAAGTTCTTTTTAATTTATGTTGGAGAACACAACTCTTTCCTCTTCAGTAGTTATCGTGCAATCTTTTTTTTAATGGTCATCACTTAGAAGAGCTAGGCAAAATTTTAGCCTTCTCTGAAGACTTGTTTTTGAAGCCTTGTTTATTTTTGAATTTGTTGAAGATTTGGGGATGCAAATGGAATCATACTAAAACATTAATTTTCATCTTCAATACCTGTTAAATATTCCTACAGGACCCATGAAAGGTTACTAAGAAAAGCCTTTTGTCAATAGACTTAAGTTTACTATGAGGCATTTAGATCTCAAAATGTTTGTTTTTTAGAACTCTGAAGCTCATACAAGTTTAAACGGCGTCAGTTTGTATCCAATGAGATATTTTGCCTACTAAAAATGCCTGGTTGCGAAAGCTTGAAGTAAAATCAAATCATGCATGCCTAACTACAAAATGCAAGTAGAGACTAGATGGATACCACCCTGGGAAGCAGCAGGTCCAAGAGTTTCAAAAAGAGCTTCAAAAAGTAGGTCCAAGAGTTTCAAAAGAGTTTCACGGATGGCTTCCCAGCAGCCAGCTCTGGTATACTTCTGGACACACGGTGGCCAGTACTGGAGAAGCACTCACTGGCCACACGGCGCGCTCAAGCACATCAAATTGCATGTGCTTGGAAACACAGCATGCCGGGGCCTGCAGAAACACTTGCAGTCTGCTGGTGTTCACAGCAGACAAGTTTGGTGTTGTGAAGTCTACAGATCTAATTAGTGAGCTGCCCTTGATAAACACCGAAGCAAAGAAGGCATTCAGTAACTCCGCTTTCTCCGTGTGTTTTGTAACCAAGGCACCCAACCTATTCACTAGAGGACTCATGTCCTCCCTAATCTTCCTTTATCCATTAATATATTTGAAGAAGCTCTTATTGTTATTTTTAACATCCCTTACCAGATTTTGTTCCAAGCGAGCGTTAGCTTTCTTTGTGGCATCTCTGCATTCTATGACAACGTTCCTGTATTTCTCCCAAGGGGCCTGTCCTTTCTTCCGCATTCTGTATACTGCTTTCTTCTGCTTGGGTTTTGCCAGAAGCTCTCTCTTCATCCATACAGACCTCCTGACCCCTCTACCTGACTTCTTACTCATAGGGATGTAGTGTTGCTGAGTGTGGAAGAACTGTTACTTGAAAGCAACTAGATACTAAATCTAGATACGAGAGTATGATCCACTCTCTAGCATTAACATAAATTTGTATATTTATGACGTAGCTAAATCAGTCTTAATTAACATGTAGATTGTCCATTAAGCCCCATTCATGCAAGAGAAACTTAAATTCGTGCATGGAAAGGACCACCAGATAGTCACAGCTATATTAGTACATTTAGCACATCTAGACTGCACTCTCTAGGCAATGGGCGCAGGACAGTTCTCATCCAAACTGCCAAAATACTTTATACTCCCAAATAAAGATGGATATAAGTGGCCTGCAAGGATGTCCCTGACAGTGTACAAGGTAGCATATACCATTCTCACAACTGAGCCAAGGAGACAACCAGGTTTCAGTGCCTAGGGACTGAAGAGGCTCTTTCATTTGTGAGTTTAAAGCCAATATATAATTTGTATTTGCCCATCTACACTTATTTTAAAAACAATTTCCATGTGTACTGCCAGTTTTAAATCTTAAGTATATTCACTAAACATTGCCTAATTAACTGCTGATATACGGGACTCCATTTGTTGAGTACAGCAACAGAGTGGTGGCTCTGGGTCTTTGGTAGCGCTGAGCTGGATTTCTCTACTGTCTTTCCTTATCCATTTCTTTTTTGCTTGACTTGTTTTAGTTTTTTTTTTTTAATATTATTCAATAGTGTGGGTTTTTGTTTGTTTGCCTTTTTTGACTTGTTTCAAAAGGAAAAGACAATCACAAATCATGTCTGTACACTTTTATATGAGAGAACACGCATAAGTTTTAAAAAGGCAGATAGTAAGTTCTTGATGGTGTCATAAAAATAGACTGCCAGAGAAAGAAGGCGATCTTATGTGTCTCTGAACAGGTGTGCCAAAGAAAAGGCTCCATCAGGCCCTCATACATTATTAAACGCCAGAGAATCCAAAAGATAAGCTCACCCTCCCAAATTAAAAGGAAAGCTGGAGCTCCAAAAAAAAGAGAGAAAATCGTTAGAAATAGAGTCCTATTAGTTTGGTTACTGATAAGGTATATGATTTAGCTACCAGCTCCTGTTTTACAGAACTATTATTTTGTAATGGATGTCTTATTGCAATACTATAGCATTGCTTACCACAGCCCGTCAGGACACTGCATTTTCGTACAAGACTGAGGATGCATCCATCATGATCCACAAGATTGGTACCAATTAACTATAAGTTGTGAGCTTCAAAGATGAGCAACTAAATATCTCAAAGAAGCCACAAACTCCTAACAATTTCCCAATTTGGAAATATCAAGGGGGTTCTAGTTGAGTGTATCAGATTTTCACACCAAAACAATTTCCACTGCACTTAGCATTTTGGAGTGTACTAGAGTATATAGCTTTTTCTAGCCTATGTGAACTAAAGAGTACATACTATGAAGATAATATGGGAGGCACTCGGATAGAATTAGGGTAGCAAAGGCAGAAGTATTTTTCTCTTCATTGTTTACTATCTATATAGACCTCAGGCTTTTTCATTACAAATATGAAACTATTCCCAAATGCAAATAGCCATTTGCTTGTCAAGCAAAATCAACAGAATTTAAACAGGATCATTATAATAGAGAGTTATATTTCCTTTATATCAGTCTAAATGTGCTTGCATATGACATAAACCTTTGCTCTCCTCTCTAAATTAAATTAAAATGTGAGTGCAGATTTTTCTTCAGAGCAGTTACCTCTGCTGCCTCTCCTGTGGCTCAGGTGAGGTGATTGATTTTTCTTTACAGCTTTCTGAAAGAGAGAGAATCATAGGTCATTTGAAAAACCTGCAATAATTAATTTAAAAAATGTTACACAGGTAAAGCAATGAACGGCAAAAGAAAAGGCCTGCTATTTCGGTTCATTGAGACTTAAAAAAAAAAGGGGGAAAAAAAAGCACTGAAAACATTGTCCAAAAAAAGAAAAGAAAAAAAGAAAAGAACGAACAACAACAAAAATATTAATTCAATAAACATTTTACCCTGTCAATGGATTTCTAACTCTCTAATAAAATCAACATGTATTTAAGACTATTCCAAGTGGGTATTTTTTTCATTAGAGAGTTTCTTATAAAATTAACTTTTTTTCTCCTCTAGAATAAATAATATTTTAAATCAAGCCAATTTTGAAATAGTTGCAAATAATCTAGGTCATGCTATTCAATTGATTTTAGGAATATAAACTATTATTTCCATCCATTTTACTTAACCCAAGTTGCTTTCCTTTCTCATCAGCAAAATAATTCAGAACAAAAAAAGAAGAAACCATGGATTATTAGAACAGAAATAGTCCAGATATAGGAAAGATATGTTGTAAGAATTGACTGTGATTAAGGAAGTCCTAATTGAGAGAGGTAAGTAAAGTTATGCATACCTGCTCAGTACAGAGTTTATCTAGCAATGACGTATGCTGACAATATTTCTTTCAGGTTGCTCTTCAATTAGTTAATTGATATCTTGCTAATTTTGCTTCTAATCAAAAGTTTAATTAGTTTTATTTCTTAGTATGCCAAAAGACTTTTTTTGAGGAAAACAAATACATCTTGTTATAGTTGATTAAGTGTTACTAAATAGATTACAATCATAAGTTATGAGCCAAGTTTTATCTGCACTTGCTGCATCATTTAATTCTGGAAATAGAACTAGACAATGTTTAAGGCAAAGCAGCTATTGTTCTTCACTGTACAAGATCTGTACAAGGTCTGCTAATGAAAAAGATTCTATTTTTTCCAGTTTTAAGTAGATAGTATTTTGAGAAAGTAGCAATTGCTTCATTTATCATTAAATGAATAATGATAATAATGGAGGATTTCAAGACACACAGGGGGAACAAGTCCCTATCTGTAATAAAACATTAATACTATAAGTCAGAGATATTTGCAAAGTTACAGAAGTGCACTGTCACAGCAATCAGAATTTTATTTCAGCAAGGTTAATATCATGTAGTTAATTTAATTCTTAACATGGTGATCATTATCAGAAAAAAGATATCATGTATTTCCTAGCCAGAGATGTGAATTCATTCATAGGAGCAATGATGGTCTAACCTATTTAAACTCATAGCTGGGAATATCTAAGACGAGACAACAACTCAATTTGCAAACAGTGATTTATTTTTAATCATCTTGATACAGGATTTCCATCCCACAATGTACGGTTCTAGCTGACATGTTGAGCTGATTTGAATATGAAATCAAAGGATGCATCAAAAAAGTACAATCTCTTCTCTTTAGAATGAGAAAAAATATATGCTTAAAGCAGGGAGCTTGTCCTGAATGGCCTCATTCAGAGGAAGAGATGAGAAATACTGGGAAGTGGAAATGAGCAATCAAATGCAGAAAAGATAAGCAAATAGTTTCATGAGGCCACAATCACATTTCTCTCTTCTGTGAATGTTTAACTTGCAGAAGACAGGAAATCTATTAAATATATGATCAGTTTGTGAATCTGCTGGCTCTCTGAGATAAAATAGAAGCCCATCCATTGCACTCTTTCCTATTCTGAAGTTGACAAAATGCCAAACATTAAGAAAGGCAAAGAGAAAGTATTTTGGCTTGCTCCAGTTTAAGATTCTGCAACATGTAACATACCAGATTTAGCACTGTTCTTTGAGTCTCAAATCAAGGATTCACTTCCTTTCCAGGTGGCAGTTTTCCCAAATAACAGCCAGCTCTTCTGTGTGTCTCGTCATCAGCCACCTAGTTACTGCTGCTAAATCTTAATTCACCATTTTCTTTGAAGACATTTATCATGGTACCAGCAAGCTCCCTCTCCCCACAGGTTACACCATCATCACTTGTGTCTTCATCCAAAATCTAAACCCTAATTAGTATTTGGCATCCAAAACCTTATTATCATTGTCCTGGCAGTCTCTCTAACAGCACATAAATGTGTATACACGTCCCTAAGCTGAGGGAACCACCTGTTCCAATTTCCCAGTAAGAAGACTTGTCCAGGCCATGTTACTTCCTGCTATAACCAGAACTGGATGCTCAAACAGGATGTATTCCTGAAAGAGATACTCTTTATGACTTGTACTGTTCTGTTTTGCATGGGATTTTAAAGGCATATTACAGCAGCCTCAGAAATGCAGAGACCTCAAGTCCCAACATCAGAGGTGTTTGTATAATTCAGGTAACATTATCAAAGGGAGGAAGTGGAGTCCTTTCCGGAATTCTTACGTCTGACAGTTGTCAGCACTGCAATTCCTAAGTCTCTTGGTTAATCAAAGCTGGGCCTGTTTTCAGAATAAGGCATAAGAACAAAAACTGACATGTTAAGTGTGAGAATGAAGTTACTGGTGCATTTTCCACCATTTTGTGGAAAAAAGGAAGTTTCTGTCTCATTTCTTACTCAAATACATTTTTAAAAAAATTATTTTGTTGACTTGCATTTTTATGTTATTATGGATATTAAACATACTGCATATTACTTTCTGGAGAAGTATCGGTCAAGCATCATTAAAAGGAGTATGCAGCATCAAACTAGCATGCAATATGTGCTTTATAAGTATTCGGAAAACACACAACTACTCATGCAGAGAGTTCAAAACTAAGAGCTGCTCCTTGCCCTGACTTTCTCTCTCTCTGTTTCTTAGTAAAAATTTCAACCAATAAGTTTACTGAAATATTGCTGTATTGTATCATCTTATTAGAACTTCCTCAAGTTCAGCTAACTATGATTTTTGTTCTTTTATTAATACTTCAAACTTCTAGCCTACAGTAAGGTTAGTGAATTTCCTCTCTTAAGAGAGATTTTGTACTTGCTTTCAAAAGAACCTTTTTTGAAAGAAAAAAGAAAACAACTTGATCCTTTTTCTACTTAAAAGTAACATTTGTGACTCTTTAATTTTCCTTTTATAGACTGATTCTTTATTCTCTCAAATGCTTGCTATCAGCTTCTCTTTCACAGACCTGCTGATCTCTGGCATTGCTTTTATTCACTCTATACATACTAAGCTAGTGAAACATCATTCTACCTGTTATTGTTGTTTCTTTCTGTTCTAATAGTTTGCTTCATTCTTCTTGGACTCAAGAGGGGGACAGCAAAACTGTGTGAGGAATGTCATAGTTTTCAAGAATAAAAGCATGAGAGTGAAAACAAGAATGCCTTTATCTTCTTCCTTAGGCTGAAATACCGACTCACTTGTCCTGAGCCACCTTCCCCTAAGATTACTTTTCTGCTTTTGTTTTTGTATGTCGATTGCAGAAGATATATTTTATCTTGAGGAAGATTTGGATGATTAAGGTTTGTAATGCAAAGCCTTGCAAAGATATTTCTAGCAAATTGGAAATCAATAGCCTCAGATTTCAAATATTCAAGAGTCAAATAGCCCAGATATATTTTTTTTAAAAAAACTGTATTAGAATAGAAACTTCATCAGAATGGTTTAATAGATTTACTTTTTCTTCAAATCTTAACTTCTAAGCAAATGCAATATTTAATCAAAAATTTGTAACCAGTCCTATTTATCCAAAAGAGGCTTAACTTTCCTGGAAAAACAAAAAGTTGGGAAGGGCTTTGTTTTGTTTTGCTTTTAAGTGTCTGGCTGAGCCAGCTTTCAAATGGCTCTTGTAATGCTGCTGGATTACATTAATAACTGATGCATGTTAGGGCAACTACAGCCTTCACAAATAACATATGTTTGTTAACAAACAAGACATAAGTGATAAGTTATAGCAACTGCATTGCAGTGCATCAGGAACAGCAAAATATTGTCAACCTGGCCATTTTCCTTCCACTCTTCAAATTTTGTTAGAAAATGGAATGACAACACCCACTGTTCCATTGCTATGGAGCTAAGGAGGAGGAGGTTCTGGGGCCTGCCAACACCTGTGGTGCCGATCTCAGGACTCCATCCTCATATCCAGCATCTCGACTCATCCAGGGAGGCTGTGGAGTCTCTTCATTCTCTGGCGCAGCCTGCCCACAGGACACCCCAAATGTACCAGAGACCACCATTCCTTTCGGAATATCCCATATTTGAGCTTGCACAAGGCAGCTGCTGAAGAGATCCTGTGTCAGTATAGCAAAGAATGAGCTCATGACTATTGGATCTAGCTTATTTATTTTTGCCAGAATTTGAATGATTCATGAATTGCTTACTTTTTTACTGTTGGAAAAAAGTGTTAAATAAGCAAAGGCTGTCTCTTTCCTCTGACTCCATCCCAGCATCTAGAATCTTCTCATTTTTGCAGCTCTGCTGCATTTCTCTAGCTTGGGGGACAAAGAATTCACTGATGCAAGGTATCCTGCAGAAAAGAAAAGAGAAAGAGTAAGACACAGACCAAGGCAAAGCTCTTCATAGTGCAATTCTCTGATTTTCCATAGACTTCATGGGAAAGGAGATATGAACAGTGCTTTATTTACAGATATTTCTGAATGAGTAGACACATTTTGGGTCCATGGGCAATGTGCAAAGTCTTTAATCTTTATAAAGTTTAATTTATACCTAATTTTGTTTTTTTTACTAGTTTTAAAATTATTCAACTCTCTATATTTTTTATATCTCTTGCCAGAGATATTGATCTTTTGCCTCTTTAAATGATAAAAGTCAAAAATAGCACCTGGACTTCAAATATGTTTTGGTTTTATCTTACTTATAAAGCATTATCTTTCATTTACAAGCACAAGGACAAAAAGTGCCAAAGGCCACTACAGCTGTATGACCCCCTAGCAATAAGCCAAATAATTCTGCCAGCACCCTAGCAAGCAATGCATGTGATAAATGCTATAAACTTCAAATTTACTTGCACTTGTTAACACCCCCTGTGTGATTGTCTTGAGTAGTCACAGCTGAATTCAGTAAAACTATTCACCTCAGCAAGTAATGAACTTGCTTGATTTCTGCAGGATGAGCAATGTCTTTGGCCATAAGAAATTGATAAAACCACCAAGAAGGAATTGCAGTGCAGTCCCTTTTACTTAAGGATTAATTGTGTCAAGGTGTAACTTAAAAAGCAGGTTCCTCTCCCTGTTAAAGGCATTGTCGATGCCAACAAGAAGGTTACATTCATAGTGACCCTACAAAACTGATGTGATGTCCTGTCACTGTATCCATGACTGCAAACAACCAATAGAGCTCCAATGGGAAATATCCCACAAATGCTTTAGCGGCAGCTGCCTGCAGCCCTCTTTGGAGGGAAGGCTGATCTGCAGAAGTAAGAAGCCTCTTCATCTGCTTATCTTAATCAGGAAACTATTTGGCCCAGTAACCTATGCCAAGATTATCAAAGCGAGAAGATTCAGGTCTTCTCCCGTGCTCACTCCCCACCCCTTGTACTTTTGAGAGCATGCTGATTTTTAGCGAGTCCTCAGTGTATAGTGACTTTAACAGATATGTCCACGCTTTTAAGAGACTGCATATTGTAGCACATCTAAAAATGCATACCTAATTGTGCTGAGATTTTTAAACCTTTAAAGGTTTAAAATGTCGGTTGTCATCAAAAGAGCCTGAAAATACTTAAATAAATGTGCAACCTCCACATCCACACTTTATTGCATTTTTAAAAAATAAGTTAAAATGATGAACAGTGCATATATTTTTCCTCACTGATCTGATCAATTTCTTATACAGGCTCATGCTAAAAAATTTAAATAAACCTGGCTTCATTGTTCTGTTAATCCCTCTTTTATAGTCATCTATTCTACTCCTCTATCTCAAAGTGGGTCATAGGGAAAAAAATCAGAGCAGAGGTCAGAAGAAGGTAAGATACAGGATGTGATATAGAGAAAACTATGAACAGAGACAAAAGAGTCAGGGCACCAGATGGCCCTTTTTGCGAGGATTAACACAGATTTTGAGAGATCAGCAGAGTGCATGGGGCAAATGCAGAGGATTGGAGGTCTGACATATCTTCTCTCCTTTCTTCAGAGCATGAGCAGATGTAAACCCCAGCAATAAAAACTGGCATAACCAGTAGTTCTGAAAAGACATTTCCAAGAAAGGGATAGGGAGAATAGTATATTTAAAAGTAATAAATAGGAAAGTAGCAGAAAGCTCAGCAAGGCAGGGTGACTGGATGTCAGCGCAGCAGATGAGGGCAGATCAGGACTGCAGCATTAGAAAATGAAATTTACACACACACAGAGGGAGGCAAAATATATAAAAAAAAGTAAATCGGCTCAAGCATAAAGCAGATAATGATATGAACAGCTTTTCTTTTTCTGTGGAAAAAGAAAGCTTTGCCTTGAAAAGAGGTATGAAACAAGTAAAATAGAATAAGTATGCCAATACATTTTTATAAAAATTGAAAGCATATGTGTTAAAACATACAACTTAAAGAAGACTTAGCTTATAGGGATCTTTCCATCAAAGGGGAAACTTTGGGCCAATGGGGATTGGAGAAGAGCTTCACACTGCTCCTGGGGTCTGAATTGAGGGGAGGCCCCCTCCTCTGCATCACTGGTTGCTCCTCTCTGCAAAGTTGGGAGATGGAGGCAAAGCTGTGGGACAAACCAAAAAAGGGGCCCATAGGAATGAGAATCAGCAGTATTGGTGCCTTTAAGCTAGAAGATCTGCAGTTTTCTCCTAGCTCCTATTGCACAGTTGTGAAATAGGTGCTCAGTTCTTCAGCTTCGTGTGTACTACAATAGAGCAAGCTCAGGTATAAACTCATTGACTGTATAGGAGTTGGAGAGAACTTTGCCGGGATGGGACATAAGCATGGGTCTCTGTTGTAGGATGCTCTCCCATCCCTATGAAGTGGCCTGGGACACTGTGCTTATTTTAACTATGTCCAGTTCCTCTGTCTGTCCTGGGAGCAAAGTCGCATTGTTAGCACACAGATAAACAGCCTACAGTCTAAGAAGAGTCCTAATGTTGTTTGCTATGATATAAATAGGAGCTGTATCCCCCAGAGCTCAGTCAATCCTCAAGAACCAATATGGATATATGGAGTCAGGTTACCCTTAGCACTTTGCAACTCCATTGGCCCAGAAAAATCTAGTCAAATTCCATTGCTTTCAGGAATCGGCAGACAGAGCAGCACATCTCAAGACAAGAAAATGCTAATGCATTTTCCATAGACTCAGGGAAGAAAAGGGAGAAAGAGCCGTTTTGTCTGAAAATCTTTGTGACTTAAAAAAAAATGAAATAAAGTAAAGAGCTCATCTCTGATGATACATTTACAATGTGTCTGTCTACCATGTTCTGAGTTTGTCGCTAGTGCTGTTGTGGGTCTGTGGGAAAGCTATTTGTATCATGAAGGCTATATCTAAATGCACTCCTTTATGAGCAAGTGAAATTTACTGAAAGCACCAATTAAGAAATTTTTAGCCTTATAAAAGTCTATCCAGCCCCAAACTCAACCTCCTGTGCAGATACAGTGCAGCATATAGATTAAAATATTAATGTGACACCCTCCAGCCTCACTTACTGCTTAGCATTTAAAGCCTCCTCCCAAACTGATCTCAATATGTCCTCATTCGGCCTAAGATAAAATATTCTTCAGGCTCAGCATTGGCCCACATTACGTCTAGTCTTTAAGTTTCCACTGGTTTCAGACCGAAGGCATTATGTGTCTCCATCTCTGGTACTTCAGTATTTATGGCATCCAAAGCTGGATGTCTCAAAGTTGCTTAATGTTCAGTTCCACTCCCATAAAACTTGGAGCCCCTCCTTTGGCAGAGTGGACATGTCAACTCCTCCTCCTGCCTTTCCATTCAAACGGTGATCGCTGCAATGCTACTAGGCAGACATTTTAATGCAAAGTGAAATATCTGATTCACCTCTGTACAGGGTGCTTAGGACCCTTTATTATTATTTTACCATTTAAGAAAGATCACCAGACTGAAATGGCTTTTCTTCTCCACTCATGCTGGCTACTATTCCCAATGTATTACAGCGCAAATGACTACTGAGCTGGTGGGGCCATCCTGACACTTGACTTCTCAGAAGGGAGGCAGGAGACTCCAGCCCTATGAGCATCCTGAGGAGGGTTAAGCACTTGCTCACAAAACTATTCCTGCTCCATTCCCTTCCTTTTCTTAGCAATTTGACTCACTGAGGGTAGCACATCTCGTGTCCTATCTTTATATTGGTTTGCACTACACATCCCAAGGCAGAACACTATTGGAGAACAGTTTTCCCCTCCAGCATGGGCTACAGATGTTACAGACTCAATGTACTTAAAACACACCAAACTCCTTATGTTCCCCCAATACTCAAACTGGCATCAAACTAGCTTCCTTGCTGCTTATTACTCCAAGTATCTCTGTCCCTTTTTTTCTGCACAGGAAGCTGAGATGTCAAGGAATCCCAAAATATGATGATGATTATTTTTTAAAGTAAAGTATGTAAATTTTTCAGTTCAGTAGCATGCTGCCTATTTTTCCCTATTTTTGGTCTTCAGGCAAAGCTACTGAGGTTATAAGGAATTTACTACTAAGTATTAAGGAATAAGTCATCCTGGGACTTCTGCGGATGCCCAGGCCTGACTATAGCTATCTGACAGCTACCATGATCCCAAACAGATGCTTTCCTCCAGCCAGTGATGGGCTCTTGACATAGTCCAGGCAATATCCAGAACAGAGCCCTTCTATCTCTGAAGGAGTGGGGAGTAGACAGAAAATCAGAGAGAGGTGAAAATTATTGGAGGGATTAAGTATGGGGATATTTTTAAAGTTAGGACTTGGAAAAACTCATGTTTTTAATTGTAGATCTCAAAAGGATAGATTTTCTTCAAAAAGTTACAATCTGATAGTTGTCAATTGAGACAACTGAGAATTGAGAAAGAAAATGGCTGAAAAAAAACCAATCACCTGAGCCAGCACGGCAAGAAAAGGACTAGTTTATGAGAGATCAGTACAGTCTGCTTTTAAACCGAAAAGAAGATTTGGTATTGCTGAATAAGAGTTAAGACTCCAAAATTGTATGAGAAGAAGGAAAATTGCACTAAAAATATATTTTCAGAAGACTAAAAAATGGTATCAGGCACCTTACTGCCCATTGCCAGCCACCAAGAGTGAAATCTGGGCTGTTTACATCTGAATACTTTTTGCCTACAAAGGGCTTTTCAAAGAGCAACTTCATTTGGAAAAAACAAGTAACGTCTAGACCTGCAGGAATCTTGCCACTTGAGTCGGCTAGCATCAGTGGGCACACTCATGCCTTGGCACAGGCATGGCTCCAGGACATTTGCCACCGTCACCTATTGTGGTGAGTTGCCCAAAACACTCACGCTCTTTTGCAGTTGTTTTTTGCTATTATCAAGAGCAACAAAATATTTGCATCCATTTGCAAACACAAAAGAGCAAACTTTGTTCCTTCCATTCACCTTTCCATCTCCAGAATAGTAGTATTTTATATTCTTGAATTAAAGTTCAAGAGATTCCACTCTGGTAGCCAAATGAGATAAATAAAGTAGCTCAGTACCTCTATACAGCACTCAAATTTGATATTCTCTCATCCACAACCATGTAAGGAATCCTAAGGGTATGACCTTGATAACATTGAAGCAATAGGAAGCTGCCCTTGCAGTCACTGGGAACTTTCTTGCCTGAGACCTCACCTGCAGTTAATTTCCACAAAACTTAATTGCATTATTAATCAGGTGGAGAGGTTTCATTCTTTTTCTGCTTATTCTTTTTTCCCTGGCTTCACATAAATTATCTTTTGCACCACCATTTCTTTATGGAAATCATATGCACAAAATGCTGTCCTTTCTGCTCTATTGAAATAGAATAAAACTAGTGCATCTAAAAGGAGGGGGGAAAAAAAAAGACAAGGCAAACAAACAAAAAAGGCAAGAAGTCTACATATATATTTGCACAATACCAGGATAGCAAGTTTGCAAAGCAAAATTCTGAGAAATTTAGCTGCTTTTTTTCTTGGTATTTTAACCTTTATGCTCAATTTTCATCCAGGTAGAGGGAGAGAAAATAAAAAAGAAAAAATAGTAGAACTTTTGGATCATGATCTAAACTGAAATAGCAGCAGGCTCTAAAGCACAGACCGAAGAATTATAATGAATGCAAGAAAAAAGGAATCATTCTCATTACTCTCTTTCTCCTTACATTCTTTCTTTTTTTTTCTGTTGTTTTTCACGTTGTTGTTTTGGGAGTGGGATTTTTATCCTACTGTACACAGTTGTTCATACAAAATGCACAGCAGGGACGATGAACAGCATTCCCAGGAATTTTTTTTTTATTTTTGTGTACCAACCACAGCTTTGTCATTTCACAGATCATTACAAACTTGATAGACTGATTATACAGAGATAAAAGGCTACATCCTGCCACATTCTCCACATGGAGGTTGGTTAAAATAATTTGGTTTTCTTGTCTGGGTTGAATGGTGCATAATTCAGACGAACCTGAGAGTGATGGTAATAGATACTTTTTCCAATAGGATCACATGTCATACTGCTTACTGTTATTTAACTGGCCAGTGTTTATTTCTGCGTTTATTTCTGCACAACAGTACTATATCTTTTCCTTATTAGTGCATATAAAAAAATCTTACTTTAATCCTCTCATAATTCTAACTAATTTATGTCTTCTATCTCTGCATTTTTTTTGGTAGATTCTAGTTATGACCTTTCTCTTTTTTCACTTGAAACTAATTTCACATTTTCTCTAATAGGGAACCGAATTTCAGAAGTCAATTGGCATATTTAAAAGTGTCATATGAACAAAGTGAAGTGTTTAAAAGAATTCTTATATGAACACGGAGAGTGTCTTAGAGAAAATGGAGTTTTAAATCCTCAATTTATCTATTTCTTACAATATAATTAAAAGCTTTTCTCATTGTTCAAAGTGGGAAAAAAATTCACACAAATCTTAATTTCCCCCCATTCTGCTAATATATTCATATCTGTGAGAAGTCATAGCATCTTCTGTGTCCACACTACCTTGTAAAAATATTAATTAAAGCACTTATGAGCTCATGGCAACAAGGGGTAAAATATTTACTTAATATTCTTTTTTATTGATGCACCAGTTCAGAGTGAACTTTGAAGACTTCTATCACTTTATGAAGTCTGTATTTGTCGTTCTTCAGATAACAAGAACACACTCTTATCTATATGTGAGCCCTAACGACAATTATTTTTCTTCTACTTTCTCTAGAGATTTTTAACTGAAATTAAAGGTTTCAGTTTACAACATAATGACCTTACTGTATGAAAATGCTTCAGTGTTATTGGAAAACACTAACCTTGCCCTCATTTAGAAAACCAAAAAGGTTGCACCATTTAAATTAGAAGATGGAAGTATATTTTATTGATGAATCAGTATCACAAAAGGTATCATTATCAATAAGTTAACATTGTTGAATATAAGATTGGTGATGTTTGCTTCTTATTGGACAATGAAAAAAGTCTGTAAGTCATTTACTGTAACATCAAAAGTATATGAAAGCAGTAATACAAACTTTTTACAAAATCAAAGCCAAAGGCCACTGTATTTAGTGCTACATCATAACCCATGCATCCATGCAAGGCTTTCATTTATATAGTGGTTAGGAGTTATCACATGTTCATGTACTAAGTTGATGTGCAGTATTTGTCTTGATACAGGGGTTCTAATGCATATTTATTCAGCAGCTGAATAGTACTCCAGATTCTTAGCTAAATTAGAAAAGATAAACTCCAGCAGAAATAGTGAGATGTACTGATTTGTAATTTGCTTGGGTGATTTCTTTCTCTCAGAGAAAAAGTAAAAAAAAGACCTGTATTATTCTCCAGCTATGCAAGACAGCAGATGCTACGGACCAGGTTACCTCCAAGTGCCCTGAGCTCAGCCAACCTGGGTGCTTAAAATGGCTCCTGTCTGTCTCAGGGCTCTGATTGCTGAGGAAACCAGGGCACTTGGGGCTGGTGTGTACTCAATCTCGTGCCAATATGGAGCTAGGATACAGCCAAGCTGTACACTTGAGAGCTCACTTGGGAGCTTAGACACAGCCGTGGTTGGCTGCACAATGGTTTAACGCACTTACTCATGTCATTATACATTCTTCTCTCCTGTTTCAAGCACTTAGACAATATCTGGGATCTTATGGATTGTTTCCATTGAGAGTCAGGAAGTACAATTTTCTTTGAGACAACTCTGCTTATTGATGTGAAGGATATAAAATCTCATTTGCCAACATAAACAGAGAGAAGAGCAACTGTTAAAAGAAATATATTTACTGATTTTTTTCCATGAAAATACATGTGCTGTGAAGTGATAATAATGGGCAGCCTGTGCCTTTGCACTGTCCCTGCCACGCGTTCTTGTAGGCCAAACTGAGTGTTATCTTCAAGCAGTGTCTGTGGCTGGGTCAGGGTCTCAGCAGCTACTCATGGAAGGGGTATTCAGAACCCAGAAACCAACCAACAGGAGCTTTTGCAGAAAGGTGACCCCTCTTTCCAGTGGGAATTTTACCTATGGCCTAGTAGTTGCTTGGTTAAGTGGGCTATAGTGCCTGGGTTTTGAATGGTGGGTATTTTTGAAGAGTATATGTAGCTATGATAATAACTCTGCAGTAAAATGCATAAAAACACTCCTTGTTGTGGATCTCAAAGACGAAGAAGATATTTTCCAAGCCAGAGAAAAGGCTCACAAACTAAGCAGATAGCAAATCAGGTGCCAAAGTCTAGGGAGCAGCAGATTAAAGCATTTGGATGGAGGATGATGAAGATGACAGCAGGAGGAAGATCTCAATCACAGACAGCAAAATGATGCAAAAGGCATTTCATATATCTTGGGCAGGCACAGGAGTTGTAGGCTGTACACTTTTCATGTGTTTGCCTTTAAGGAAATCTTTCCTTTCTTGTTGCTAACATGTGGAGGGAAGCTTGCAACACAGTCAGAGATTTCTGGTGATAAGGCTGGCATCAGTGTACGTTTGAATAGTACTTCTAATAACAACAACAACAATACATGACTGCAAGTTGGGACAAGTTCTCATAATCTGTGGATATAGAGTTATTGATGCAAGAAGAAAAAAATCAGGCCAGTGGCAGTGTAGTATCAGATAAGACTTTAATCTTCTGCTATTTGTGTCAGTATACATATACCTAAAGACATCATTACGTGCAGAAAATATTATTTAAAACTTTTGTCTACCAGTGCAAGGATCACCTAATCTTTGTACTTTCAACACCTTTACAATAATTTTGCATGAGTGAATAAATAATTTATTCAAACCATCAAAACAAGAAAACAATCACCCTAAGAGAAATGAAGACTTCTTTTGAACTGCTTAAAAAAAGTTAAGTCTGTAGAGAATTAATTCTTCTGCCTTCATGACTATTGTGAGTCCGTGGCATGGAAATATGTTTGAATTTAACATTTTAAATACAACACTATGATTTTTAATTAAATATTCAAATTAAAAAATAAAAGACGTGATTATAAGTTTTCTTCACAAGTAGACTGGTCAAATATCTACTTAACTGCAAGATGTTATAACTATAAACACCAAAACACCAATACATTTTAAAAAATTAAAAAGTTTTTCAAACAGAAAACTGCTATTTATTTATTGAAATTGAGAGAAAAGCTCTTTTATGCATAGCATGTCAAAGAGAAATGGAAGACCAGCAAGAAATGAGGAGAATATTTTCCCTGGCACTAATAAGCAAGTGTAGTATTTTTCAAGGCATTAATTACAGAAATTTGACTAACCAACATTGATATAAGCAGTGTCTTAGATGAGCTTCTAAACTGTTTATTTTTATTTCAGGAGAAATGCTGGCAAACTATTTCCCGCCTCCTCCCCTGGCCAATTTTTATTTGGTTACAGTTCCAAAGGCTAGGAAAAATCACAGCCCACTACAGTGAGCAATTTGTTACTTACAGAATCTGATAAAAAGCCTATATAGATGATTTAACCTTTGAAAATGATTTTACTTACTATCATTCATGTGTATGTTGAGCACCATACCATAAAAGTTGTGTAAGCTACTTTTATATGAAGATTTAGTATTTTTTTATCATTTCGCTTTGATCCTTCAATTTTCCTAAGAATAATCCTAATCTTACATTTTCTTGTCTTTCCTCTTTACTAAAGCCAATTTCAAATTATGAGCCTCTATGACCATACTGATACCTCTGCATAGATAGCCTGGATCACAGAAGAAAATATACTACATTTTCTGAAATTCACAGAAAACACACAAAAAAATCCCAGAAACAAACAAACAGACAAAAAAAAAAAAATGAAATGCCTGAAATGGTAGTTGCAGTACCTATTCCAGACCAATTGCACATGCATTTATTATTGAGAAAAATTGGGGTCATCAAAATGAAAAAGACTGGGCAAATATCAGAAAAGAGCATCTGGAAATAAGGGGCTTGTTCTTGTATTGCGCAGCAGTGGCAGAAAATTAATCCTGAGAGCAAAAGGGGGCCATTGTCCTCCCAGGCAGAGGAGTTTACACTGGGGCAAACCCAGAGCTTGGGGCAGAGGCAGGACCAAGAGCTGGGGAGAAAAGGGCAACCCTTCCCAGAAAATTCTGACTTGTATGTCCCTCCTCTGGGAAATTATTCTCCCTATTGAAACCATTTTTTTTTTTTAATGGCCATGAAAAAGAAAACTCTCTGACCAAATTTGTCTTGGTCACTAATCAAAAAAAAAAACCAAAACTGTAAAATCTCCAGCCTCCTAACAAACTGAACTTGTTTTATATGACCAATCAAATCAATAACTTCAAAGAAATAAAATGGAGTGGTGCTATATCTGATATTATATCCATACATTTCATTGCACTGCTACGGCATACTTTATACAAATGCAACTATAATCATGATAACATTATACCGGTATACATAAATATTATATATATATATATATATATATTGTTGAACAGGCATGTCTATTCAAAGACAAATTCAGTGAAGATGCTATAAACACATTAGAGAGGACTGCAGTTGATAACCGAACAGTGAGACACTACTATAATGGTTGTGGAGTCAGCTGGAAAATGAGGATTTCAAATCAGTAATATGCAAAAAAAAGAAAAAAAGAAAAAAAAAATTCTGCAACATGATCTTGTTTCTACGCAAGTAACTCTTGTAAATAAAATGCAGAAAGCCAGAAAGCACACAGAAATGGCCAAAGCCTTTCTAATACTGCATCTGCAAAATAGCTTCAAAACAGAAAGTTTTCCAGAGATATCCCTGAGGTGTCAACAGCTCTTTAAAGCTCTTTTTCTTTAAACAAGTTGTTAAAACTGGAGAATAATTTAACTTGCATCATAGTGGGATCACTTACTAGGAAAAGGGAAGAGAAACTCAGAAGAAGCCAGCCCTGACGAGGAGATGAATTTTCTGTGTGCTTGGAAGTAGCATTAGGAGAAATAGCCTGTCGCCCTGGGAAGCTGACAGTGCCTTAACTCCTTACTTAACTCTTTACTCCTTATCAAATAATTTGTTGTGGTCCTGACTCCACTGAAGCCTCTACAAAGCTCACACTTTTTTAAATGAGATCTGCATACCAGCTTTCCTACCTAGCTTTTAGGCAAAAAGAGCCACATCTTCTTAATATAGTCACCGCTCTCTCTAAATATGGATCTGTCGTCTCTCTTTTTCTCAAAAGAAGCATGCCTTCTGCCTTTGAACTGCCCATTTAAAGCAGCAAATACTACTGAAGAGAACTTGTTTGGTGTACTGTGAACTCTGGGTTTGAACTGTGCTTTAGGACTGCTCTGCACCATGCCTAATGCAGTGAGAGTCAACTTGACTGGGCTTGCAGATGCTATTATGACTTCGATATGCAATCATAATAAATCGTAATTAGATGTTAGAAATGTTACTAATGTTTATGTTACTAGGGCCTATTCCACTCTGAAATATTCCAGTTTAACAAATACAATGGTATAGCTTGCTTTTGCCCGGAAAGGTTTAGTTGTGAAGGCCCCACTCTCCCTACAGATATATCTAACTTTAGATGCCCATGGTAGATCAGAAGCTCCATTTTCAATGCAGAAACACCTCTCACATCTAACTTGTGGTTCCTTGCCCATCACTACCAGACAGCTACTAGTTTCTATCATATCACTCTTGTCAGTGTGTCACAAAAAAAAAGAAAGATAAAAAAGTTTTATTTAAGATTTTTTACCAGCTTCAGAGAGTTCCATACCAACAGAGGCCTTGAGGAGAATATTTTTTTGAGTTTTATTTCTCTTCTTTTAACAAAGTTCCCAATTATTTAGTTGCCAAAGTGGACATGGAATAAACCTAGTACAAGAGGCTTAGTTGTAGGATGGCTAAAAGAGAAATAAATCATGAGAAATAACAGAAGGCTCTGGAAATGACTCATGTGCATCGATCTGTTGCTTCCTTAGAGTGCTATCAGTATTTAGTCACCAATTTTAAGACTAGAAAAGGCAACCATATTAAGGGATTACTGGCAACAGAGGTCAGCTTCTGCAAATACTAAAGTGAAAGCAAGTAAAACCCCAAAGACTCATCTAATTTGTTTCTATTTTTGTTTTTCTGTATGCCCTGTACACCTTGTAGAGGCAAAATAGTTTGATCAGAAGCATGACATCCTGTAGATATCTTCTTTGGGGAACTGATTTAAAATTTTTGTCAAATTCTACCAAAGTGAAAGATTGAAGTTTATTCTGAATCTTACAGGGCTGAGTCTAAACTAGGATTTCACCTTAAACGGTAACGTTCTTTTATCAGAGAGCACGAATAAACATAGTGGGCCAGAACCAATGAGCTCTTCATAGTCCAGTAATTTACAGCAGGGAACTGACGATGCCTTTGAAGAGCTCACCTGCTCACAGGGAAGGGCATGGGTCTTAACTACAGCCTCAATGGCCTTTCAAGATAGAAAGGATATTAGAGTAGATGGGGAAGTAGATGGAATTAGATGAAGAGATAGGAATCTACCTCAAAATATTCTATGGGCCAAGACACCAAGAGAGAATGTTCATTTTTCAACTTAATCCCTCCTGTTACTCTTGAGGAAGATTTAAGGCTACACTTAAAATTTTCCTCAAATCTGGCCAACCTGGTGCTCAGATGCATTAGGCTGAAGTCTTTGAACTCCACTTCTAAGTGATATTCTAAGTCACTTCTAAGTGACATTAGGTGGTCTCCTTCAAGAGCAAGGAAAACATTATATAAAGTGGTGACTAAATGAGATTCTGCAATGTTTTCCTGCCACTGAAAGATCACATCAGGTTAAGAACTGGCAGCAAGCTGCATAACAAAAAGCTTTGGAATTTGCCCTCCACTCTTCCAAACATTCTGTACATGCATTTTTACCAAAAAAAAAAAAAAAAAAAGAAAAAACCCTTACTTACTGGTCTTTGATATATACTTGAAAGGAGCTGCTAGGCAAAGTTAATGCCAAAAACAGAGCGTACAGCATGTGGAAGAAAGGCCAGGCCACATGAGAAGAATGCAGATGCTAAGGAAGGCCAAGGCCTGTCTGGAATTAGAGTTAGCGAGGGATGTTAGGGACAACAAGAAGGGCTTCTATAAATATGCCAGCAGCAAGAGGAAGACGAGGGAAAATGTTAGTCCACTACTGAATGGGGAGGGGTCCTTGATGACAGAGTGTCGAGAAGGCAGAGTTACTAAATGCCTTCTTTACCTCTGTCTTTATTGCTAAGGCTATGAACTGAAGAGCTCAGGTAAAAGAGAGATAAATGAGCAAGAAGAAGACCTTCCACTTGTCAAGGAGGATTGGGTTAGGGATCGCTTAGGCAAACTGGCCACCCACAACTCTATGGGCCCCAATGGGTTGCACCCAAGAGTGCTGAAGGAACTGATGCGGGTTATTGCTCAGCCAGTCTCCATCATCTTCGAGAGGTCCTGGAGAGCAGCGAAGGTGCCGGTGGACCTCTCTGGTGTAATGGGTGTAAGCTGCAACACAGGCAGTTCCATCTCCACATGAGGAGGAACTTCATTTCTGTGAGAGTGACAGAGTCCTGGAACAGGCTGCCCAGGGAGGTTGTGGAGTCTCCTTCTCCAGAGATCTTCCAAACCCACTTGGATGCCACCCTGTACCCCGTGCTCTGGGTGTCTCTGTTGGAGCAGGGCGTTGCGCTAGATGATCTCTAGAGGTCCCTTCCAACCTCAACCATTCTGTGATTCTGTGAAAGTTCAGCTGGTGCCATGGGAAAGGAAAATTGTTGTGGACTTAAAAAAAAAAACACTTTAAAGGAAAGAAATCTAAGACAAACTGTATGTTAGCAGGAGTTTCTCCTTGCCTTTTTTATTTTACTTAGAATCTTTTAATGCTTGACAAGATTTTCTATCACTTGATTTCACTGCTTTTGTGTATTGTGTGTGGGTTATGTGTGTGGTGTACTCTTGGAGGCTTTGTAATGCAATCAGATTGGTCTGCTAAAAGAAGAAGCAGAAGCTGACAAATTAAGTATATTCTCCATATATTTCCTACTAAAAATTATCTTGTGGAGACAACAATAACTTAACAATAATTTTTAATATACTGAAATAATTACTTCACTGTCATAGCTCAGTTATACATGAATTATATGAAAGCAGGAAAATATACTAATTTAATTACATTGCCATATTTACTTCAGTGTCTTTGAACACTAAACTGCATTAAGACTGTGTACATACATAAAAACTAGAAAGGCATTTTTGACTTTGAAGGGACACCCTCACCTTAAAATTTAATAATTTAATGTCGTTGAGTATACTGTATTAAAACATTAAAATCTTGTTCCTGAACTCTAAACTCTAAGTATATATAATATACCTATTCTCAGTATAATGAATATAAGTATATTATGTATTTTTATATATACTTACTTCAGTAACAATTTCTGAATTTTAAAATCTTTTTTTTTCCTCTGTCTGACAGATTCCAAAAAGCAGTGGGGTAATAGAAAAAAATACAATTTTATCACAAATACCATCAAATGCACAAAGCATAGGAGTAAACCAACAGTCTCTTCATGATTTTCGTGTATTATTTCGGCTATTAATATCTTGACATGACATTCTGATCACTTTTGTTTATTTCTGAAAACTAGGAGTGAGCAGAAGTTCTGAGTTGTGAGAAGCTTCTCAGTGCCCGGATGCATTGCTTTTGCCTATAAGCACACACATAAATTTGAGTAGCTGCAGAGACAATCTAACTTAACAACTGCCCTGTTGAGAGATCAATACTTTTTGGTATATGTCACAAGGCAAGTGACATGCAAGGTCTTGGCAATCTGGATTGCAGTGATAAAACCATGAATGATCTGCAAGGGTCTTTGTTAGGTCGAGCTCCTTGACTGTTTTGTGATTAGGAGTTATGGAGTGAATCTGTCTGCGAACAGGCTGAAGTGTGCTGCTGCTGCTGCTCCAACTGCTTTGGCACATTTCATACGGGACTCAAATGACATAGAAGACTTTACACGTGAATTCTGCATGAGATGCAGTATCCGCTTTCATGATTAGACATCTCTCCAGCATGAAAGCAATCAGAGCTCAGATTGGTTCTGTAGAAGAAACAGAACTCCCATCTTCCTCCTAGTGCTCATTCAAATAAATTAGTTGCCCAAACTGAAAGAAAAGCCTTAACCAAATCATTGCATTTGTGTTCCTAATTCTCACCCAGATAACCACTGCAACACTTTATATTGTCAGGCTTGCACTTCTTGTACTATGACATAGTCTTTTCCAAAAATAAGTTAATTACATAAATTGGTAGTATTTTAGACAAATAGCTATAAGACCATTTCTGGAAAGCAGAAATGCCAGTAGAACTAATCATATTCCCCATTATCACAAAGGAGAACTGAATACCACAGAGAAATCAAGACGCAGCTAACCTTGGTCTTGCTCCTTTGAGAAGCAGTGACATATAGCCTGAATGCACTGACACAGGCTGGATAGAGAACCTCAAAAGCTACTTTGCTCTGACAATAATCATGCATATATTTGCTTCTAGATCAGTCAACTTCCACTCAGTTACAAGCAAAGTGACATTGGAAAGTGTAACTCCCTTTCCATTTCTACGGTCTTCCACATCTGCTCAGAAAGATTCAGATGCAAAATTGAAATGTGATGACTCATTAAATTATTGTATGTCTAGATTTACTTGGAGAAAAATGGAAGACCCTACAAATAGACACAGTTTACAAAACAAAGTATCAGTTTACAAAATAAATAATATAAGCATATATCACTTCTGAACACACAAATGGAAAGCTATCACAGATCAGCTGATAAGCAGTAAAATGCTAAGCTACTTTATTGTTATAGGAAGTTTAGTTTACAGATTACAGCAGTACCCTTGCTTGACCGTGAGCAATTCCTGCTGTCCAGGGGCAGTAACATGCCAATGAGCACCCAATGAATGGAATCCTCAAATGCTATAAAGGCGTGGAGAAGGAGGCCGGTCACTACTGTCAGAATGGTACTAAATGTAAGAACCTTGGCTTTACATGCAGTCAGATGAAAACATCTATCAGATATTTAAGTTGCAGTGAATAATTAAATGGAAAAAAAAAGAAATCATTATTCTTGTGGAAGGAATTAATGATCAGTAGATCTTAGGTATGTCACAGAGGATCAAAATTATCTTTGTTAAACTACTGAAGAAATGAAGAAAACAGTAAGATCCATCAAAATGATTTTAAAGGGAACTGTACTTTTACATTTGAGACTAGAGCATTTTCTTCATATTAGAAATAAAAAAAAGAGAGAGAGATTAATGACTCAATGTCAGTTAAAGAATGGCTAGAAGAAAGATTTAATTAGTGTTGAGAGGTTTGAGTTTTCAGGAAAGTGTTCACAACCTCTGATCCCATCAGCAGATTCATCCTCCTCCTGAGGTCAGCACAAGCACTTGAAACAAGTAAAAAGAGCTTTATTCTGTGCAATGAGCACAAATGACACATTTCTTTTGACAGAAAGAGAAACAATGAAATCCCAGGCATGGCTATTCTGCATTATATTCCCGTGAGTATCCACACCATATAAACTCACACGTTTGCCAGCACAGCGTTACCTTATCTGAGCTATAGCCCAGATATTGATATGACTGTTGATGCTATACAGTTACTTCTGAAATATGTGGGCAAAATGTACCTCAAGTTTCCTGTCGCCACACAGAAATTGTGGCGATTCTTCCTAGGAATTGGAATGTGGAATATTATAGAAAAAGATCTGTTCTTCTGAGTGAGAAGTTCCTCTACTCTATGAAATTATTTTTTCCTGGTTGCAGGAAAGTGTTCCTCCACACCAGGAGACATTCATGGGCCTTCTGGAAACACAAAAGGCCAGAGAAGCCTGAGGATAAGCCCAACATATTCATGATAGAGTTGGCAGAAAGTTTTACCGGCATCACTTCATCCATAAGTGTGTCTGTCCATTTTGGCTTATTTGTTACCAGAGAATTTAGTTTTATAGGTGAATTTGCATTTTCTGATACTTCAGTAGCATCTTTTGATGGAAATAGAGCCATTCATTTCCCAGCAAGACTTGCTAGATACATAGCAACTACCTAGGAGTGTAATAAGCTGGTAATGGTTTGTTACTAAAACTGCTGATTACAATAAGCTTCTCTTAAGCAGAACAGCAAAGTCTGTGCTTAACTAAAGGAGAAAATACTCATCCTTGTCCCCAGTGTCACTAAAAGGGTGGATCAGACCATTCTATCATTAAATTCTTAGCAGATGCCTACTAAATTTCCTGAGGATTTTTTCTTAAGATGTTAAAAATTTTGCAATTCCCCATCTGTTAAAGGCACTTCCCTTCATTAAGACTATTTACATGCAAAGTTTCAAACTGCAGCTGCTTTTGTCATGACACCATCAAAATATTTGGTTTGATTTTTTTATTATTTTTTTAATGGGGGAAAATGTATTTTCCATTTGTACTTGGCATTACATTACTGAAAATCTCTTCTGGTAAAAATCAAACTGAATTTGCTGTGGTGGCACTAGTGCAGCTAGCAAATTTTGGCCCAGTATTGTACTCTTAATTATGTTAATATGTTTCAGAATTCTTTTAAGAACTTAAGAGTGGCCAGTCCTTTTGTCTGGCTCTGAGGGGAAAAAAGGAACCTCGCCTATACATCTGCCTTCCCATTCATATGCTCCTTACTAAATAAATAATTTTCACATGAAGCTGAGAGGTTCATTTCTAAGACTTGAGACATTTCTTCTTCAATTGATGGAGCTATCTACAACCCTTACATTAAGGGCAACTATATTTTTATATGCATACCATAAGTGATAATATGCAGAAAGGGTTGTAACACAGTATTAGATGTTTAAAGAGTTTGAATACTTTATGTAGCTTATCTGTGACTAGCTTAATAAGTTCCAAGTTACTGTGAATGCTGATAGAAGGTGGAGATATTTTCTGTTGAGATTTTGAGAATTTCTGTTGAGAATGTTGAGATTTTTACAAAGCAAAAAAAAAATCTTTCTGACCAGGCAGCATGATTTGAAAAATGGAATTGCAGAATAGTATTTAGGAAAAATAGTTAGAAATGAATTAATTGATATACATCATTTGAAACAGATGACAAAACTGGAGGTATATTCAGTCGTATCTTCTCCACATGAGAAGAAACAAAAAATAAAGGTCAAGATCCTCCAGTCTGGATAAGCAGCAGCTGAAAAATGACCCAGAGAGAGAAGTCACAGGTCATACAAAACTCTCTGAAGTTCAGTGAGAGAGAAGGAAAGATGTTACAGAATCAGAATACAAATGTTGGACATATGGACCAACATTTTTTCCTTGGCATACCAGATGCTCCTTTTGGAACCTCAGAGTAGCTGAAAGCCTCACTTTCCCTGTATCCCAAGGATGGTGCAAAGGCGGCACCCCAACAACTGCAATATGTAAGATATGATGATAAAGTTTTTTCTCAGGTTAGCCAGAAAGTGTAGAGAAAGAGACTTGAACTTGCACTGACCTAGTTAACACGTGATAATGAAATAGCTCAAGAATACATTGAACAATTAAATTTATAAATATATTTTAACTTCCCCAGGTTTCTACACCATCTGTTCTTACACTTTGTCTAAAATTTCATCTCCCTATGCTATCCCCAAGTAAATCATGTCTGGGGCTGTATCATGCCACATATCTAAAAACATATCCCGCTCCATATCCAGCTTCTTCAAGACAATAATCAGTAGAATGACAAATGCAGAGAGAGATTTCTATCTGTGTAAACGCCAACATAATAGCATTGCTGACTTGTGAGTCTTGCTGAAGTCTAGAATGTAAATGCAAATATGCTTTTAAAGAATATGGTGGTTAGATGTGTATGCTCCTGTTTTAGGGAATTTTACTTGTCAAAAAAAAAAAAAGTAAGGAGCTTGCCAAAAACATATTTTTTAAAGAAGTTTACCATCAGATGTAACAAGATGAGGTCTCTCAGAAAGTACAGTTTCAAATACAGGCAGTTTACCTATAAAAAACTCCAAATCATGGCTGTCTTTAGCCATGGACTCACACAGATACCATCCTCTAGTAGTTAAAGAAATATTCAAAAAATCAGGAAATGAGTGTTAATCTATTCCTCTATTCTCTCTTTCTGACAGAAGCACCTAGAATAGTGTGACACAAATGACTGGAACATTTGAATTTCAAATAATATATTTAGACACTGCAGAGAGACATTAATAAAGTACAGGTGTGCTCAAGACACTTAATTCCAGCTGTAAGGTTCTAATCCAGGTAGGTGACTTCTATGCTGCTGCCACATGAGCTGTTAAAGAGCCAGATTTGGACCATCAGACTATTCAGATGACTACCACTGTTATCGAGTGGTTGCAGCACTTCATAGGAAACCATGGTGAAGCTCCTGAAGCTTTTCTATGAACTGTTCTGATATTGTGCAAGAGTTTGTATTGTTCATTTCACTGGTGTTAATTTGCCAGCCATTGCTCTTATCTTAAAAACGTTTCACTGATCACTGAGAACACAGTATGTTCTTTTCTAACAGATTGGTCCACAGAAACTGTTCAGAGTACACAGAGGAATGATCCTTCAGGGTAATAGTCCATGTGCAAATATCCATTTCTATATTGCTCAGGAGCTTTTGTCCCTACCTTTACCTGCCTGGAAAATGCAACAGAAACAGATTGTGAAACATCAGGTTGACTCAACTCATCAATTTTGGATGGATCTTGGACAGCCTGGATGAACAAAACACATGTTCCTCTTAGTTAAAAGCACAAATCCACAGTGAAAACACGTCCCTCAAATGGCAAGAATATGCCAGCCTCCCTCTCTTTACTCATATACCTCATCAGGATTTTCAGTTTCAGTCAAGAGTGCCAATATCTGACAAAAATAAATACCAACACAAAAAGAGATGATTACAATTCCAAGCCAAGTATAGGAAAAGTGATGGTGGTTGGGAGATGAAAGCATTTTGAGCCTCACAGCAAATGACTTCAATTGCCAAGAAAACACATGGCCAGAAAGATTGATTAAGGCTTATTATGGATGTTAATAGTGTCAGGAAATGTCTATCTTCAGCCAGAAGAATGACTGTCTTTAGGTGGTCATTTTCCAGCAAATTCAAACACAGAAGTCTACAGAGGTTTTGGCTTTTAAACAGCAAAAAAAAAAAAAAAAGAAGGGGACCCTTTTTCTAGCCTAGAATATATAGTATATAGTTCTATAGTGGACTCTGAACCCCTACTAAAGCCTTCCTCATAATCATCTGGCATCTTACTATGAGCAAACTCAAGGATGAAAGGTTGCTACCACTAACTTTAGAGAGGCCAGGATTTTTCCCAATATAAGCCAGAAAACTATTATTTGGATACTGTCAAAATGCATCAAGGGAAACAGTTAAAGTTTTTTGATAGAAAATTTCAAATAATCTTCCAAATGGCATAATTCTCTAGGCACATTATACAATCAAAACTGCAATAAAAGAAACTTGATGTCGATTTTACTTTCCAGCATTTAGGTACAAAGAGTGAGAAGAAGAAAGGTTCATATTTCCACAGTTCACACAGTATGCTGCAAGAAGGATGAAAGTTAGTTTTGACATTAAAACTGGAAGTAAGAAGAAGGCAAATAATTTCAAGTCATCTCTGTTTCAAATCTCAAGTTTCCTATTTGAAGGCATAGATAACTAAAATAGTCATTGTTAACTCTAGTGTATAATGAATAGAATACAGGACAGTCCAGAGACTCTATTTCAAGTGATTAGAACCTCTGAAACTTTGCATTCACATTATGTGTGAAATTTAAGTGACTCCTACAATTCCTACAATTTGTTGACTACTTTGAGCTGTGTGTTGGAAATTCAAGGATTTTGCAGTTTTTATATTTTCAACCTGCTTCACCAGGTTGTTGACTAACCAAGTTAACCAAGGAAACATCACTTAAAAAGCAAATTAAAAGATTGCACCTATCTGAACACTGTGGTAAGTATGATGAGGATGGAGCCAGAGGACTTAAACAGGCATCTCCGGAATTATAAAACCTGAACTCCCCGTGGAAGGCATGTTGGTTCTCCATCTAACAGTGCTGAGGCAGTAAACTATCTTCAGTAGCCAGTCAAGATATTTCCAGGGCCTGAAGCCCTGGCAAGCAGTTTTGCAGGAGCTATCTAATGTTTTTAGTATGTCTTGTTATAGTTTAATAGTCAACCTATTAA
>JAUBOD010000696.1:1648755-1694600 GCA_032353885.1 Nothura maculosa | reverse complement strand
GCCCTGGCAAGCAGTTTTGCAGGAGCTATCTAATGTTTTTAGTATGTCTTGTTATAGTTTAATAGTCAACCTATTAATAGTCAACCTATTATAGTCAACCTATTAAACGAGAGGGTGACTCGGGAGAGTTTGGAACAATGCTTTGTTTCAGGGATGGGTCTAGATATATTGCTTATGGTTTTCAGTGCTTTTATTTCTATCTTTTCTAATGCTTTGGATGCCTACATGATGGTTGTACATCACTGGTTGTAAGAGACGATTTAGCCAAACAAACATCACCTCCCCAGTATCTCTGAAATACCTTGTACTTCTGATACACAACCAACAACTCATTATCCTTTGATATTTCACCTAACTGCTGAGGAAATTAGTTGCGTATGACAGTCAATCGACTCTAGAGTTCATTTGGAAGATTAAAGTTACTGTCTGTAAAAACAATCTCTTGTTTTAGAATAGAGAGTAAGAAAAGATAATTACTAAAAGAGAATATTGCCCCTGTGTGAGTGCACATATAATTTTGAACAGAATTTGTGGTATTTTGGCTTCCTCTTTTTTCTCTTTTGTCTTTTGCAAAGGAGACATGAAAACTATTTGTCACAATAATGTAATTTTCAGCCCTGAATTAGTTCTATAAAAAAACCGTAAAGGGTGCAAGGAGCTGCTTCTGCAGCTATGGACGCAGAACACTACAGAGAAGACTCAGAAATCCTGGTTATCACACCAGCAGATAAAGATCAATAACTCCAATTACAAAAAAAAGCAATTAATAAGTCACTTAAAGGTATCTGGGAACTCTCACTTCCCAGCTACTCACCTATACCTCTCCTCTCTCCTCTAGCATAGAAATGTGCTATGTCAGAATAGTAATGTTAAATGGCTGAGATGAAGTTAATGTCCCTCACAAGCAAGTTTAACAAAAAGAGATCTACATCTGCTGAGGGTAGGATACAAAAAAATCCCCAATTGCTTCACTTCATAGAGTGTGCCGGTAGTCCTTACACTCCACTGCTTTTAAAGGGAACCACATTTTTTCAATGTGCCTCATTACTACTTAGAAGCTTTCATGCTGCAGAGGCCCAGTATGTTCAGCAGCTCACAAGGTAAAGCCATTATTTCCTACCGATCTACACAGACAATTATTCCTGACATCAGTGGCTTAAGCATGGTGATCATTAGGGTTTGATGGGACTCATAACTTTCATAATATCAGTGCACTCAACAGAAACTCCCCACATGAGCAGTTCCTACTGATTCTTACTGTTTCAGGGGTAATCAACAATGTGAATTAATTGCTGCACTTCAGACAGTATGCCAAGATGCATTAGTGTGCTTAGGTCTGAATGGGTAGGAAGAGGGATTTCAGAAGAGAGACTTAAAGGCTTTTAACTCCTAATCTTCAATTAAAATCTGGCCCAGATCACCAGTGAAAATTTGTTATACCATGTAACAGATGTGTGGTTTCCATAGTGAAATGAGGTAGTGTTTTCATTTCTGCTCCTAGTAAGCAGGTCTTCACACATCACCATCCATCATTACAACAGGGACCAATTGCATCATCATCTCAGAAGTCAAAACCTGAATGGGCATGGAGGGAGGACAGAGATGCTCTGCCAGTGCAGGAAAGCACACGTGCCGCTACATGTTCTCACTAGTGGATACCTCATAGCCATAAATCCAACATTTTCAGTTTGAAGTATAAATAGATTCTTATTGAGGAGCTCTAAGGAATGTCAGAAAATATTCTTTATATATGAATTGATCCAGGTATAACCAGCTGAGACCCAAATTTCTTTCACAAATTTTCTAACTGTCCCTTGACTATGATGATACTATAAATTATTTCTTGTCCTAGAAAGCTGACAACTAGAACTATAGTGAAAGTTTTTCTCTTTGAGCAAGAGGTAATACCCTGCCTTATCCTTCTTTTCTGAGGGTTTTGTCTAGACTGTAAGCAAAACCCTGTTTTGTTGGAGCAAGTCTGAGCACATAGAGGCCAAACACATTTCTCACACAGCTCCAAGTCTGTCCACTGGTTGGACTTTCTTCATTCCACAGTGTCCTCTGAGCTCCCTCTGGTTGAGTTAAAGTTGTTAAACTCCATCCTGTAATATTTGCTCCGGCATTCCTCTGCTCTCCAGCATGTTGAGAAGCAGCTTGTGCTTTTCCTCCATCACTGCATGAGGGGATGTTTCATTGTTTCATCTTTTCTGAGGAATAAAAAACAAGTAGAAAGTCCACTTGTTTCAAAGAAATCTATGCAACCCTTAGCTAAGCTCTTTCTGTAAGTTGTCGTTAAACTCCAGCACGGCAATGTTATTTCATGTGTGATAAAAAAATACACTAAAAGCATTACTCCTACATACACAAGATTCAAAAGTGTAATTTTTCAGATAATAGTCCTTGCCATTAATATTTCTTGGGAATCTACTACCAGCTAAATGGATAAATGTTCCAGAAGATACCTTATCTCTTCTAAGACAATGGAATTTTTCATAATTTTTTCCAGCTCTGATAATCCTGGTTGTTTCTGTATAGAATGTGACTTCACTCCCTTAAGCTGTTTGAATAAAATATCAATTTTAATCCTACAACTGTAGATTTGTAGAAACTGTCCATTCTCTGGAAAGAAAAAAATAAAACAAAAACTGAGCAGATGTTCCTTTGGGATTTCAGAAGGAGCAGTTAGAAGAAAAGTTGATTCTTTTCAGAAGAATATTAATGCAGAATGGACTAAGGTTTTCCATATATGAGCAGTTTGATTAATAAAACTGCTGTTTTATATATTGTTATAATAATTCTTTGGCAAATATGGTGTGTGGTTAGTCAGGATGTAGCTTGTAAGGTATTTAAAGAAGGTATCCTTCTTTGAATGCCTCTAGAATATTTAGAACTATTTTTGTTGTTGTTTTCTTTTAAAAACAATATACCTACATAATAAATATTTCAACATCAAATCTAAGGTTTTAGTTCAGTTTATGTATCCCCTAAAGTACCATAAAATCAGCTAAATGTATATTGACCATCAGTTTAAATACTGCTTTCAGAAGATATTTAGCATTGATTTAAATTGGATCACACCATGAAGTATCCTTTCCTTCTAAGACTTACACCATACTAGATGAGTGCCTCATCACTAATGATCATTCTTTTCAGCTCATGCAGTGAGTTAGAGTCGATTATTTTATTTTTACATAAAACAAAAAAATCTAGGAAGAGTTTGCAAATCTTGCCCACAATTGAACAGAATTTCCATATGCGAATGATGTACAGAAATAATAATTTGAAGTTTAGGTGCATTAGAAGTTAATTGAAGTTAATTATGTCACATACTTTCTTTCTAAAAATATCTTGGGGAGAATTGAAATTTAAGAATTTCCTATCAAGAATTAGGAGGTCAATTTTTTAAAAGATCTCATTTTGATTTCTCCTGGTGAAATATTATTTAAGAGCATCCTCTTTTAGTTTTCATGACTCAGTTTGATATACCTTCAAGGTCAGCTTACAAAGGATCAATATAAGAAATACCCCAAAATTTTTTTTCTAACATTATATTTTATATTTTTAGTGTCTAATGTTAAAGAAGGAACTTCCATCAGACGCTTGAGATTCTGCTGTTCAAAATGTACACATATTACAGCTTCTCAAATCTGGCACACATTTAGCACATTCTGTCTTATGGAACACTTTAAAAGTCTTTCAGTTGTTCAAAAGCTTTGCAATGACAGAACACTGGCTTAGTTAAAACATTTTTTTAGGCTCTGTGAAAGCATACCAATAAATCTTCTTTGATGTATATTTCTACCTAAAGCAAAAATTTACTCCTCAAGTTATCTTTCATGCACGTCTTCTGTACTTCTGTACCCTACTCTTTACAGTGGATTAACTCTGGAAAGCTCACCTGTGGAAAAACAACTTTGTAAAAATAACTTTTTATTAGAATGCAATGATGCAAGCTCCTGAGTCATGACAAACAAATTCAGGAAGAAAAGGAAGGAAAAAAAAGTTAAAAGTGAAAAGAAAAAAAAATGTTAAAAAAAAAAAAAACATAGCGGTAAAGATGCTGCCCCTACTAGGATGTGGAAAGCAGCTGGAATGTGGCATGTTATATAGTTGGATCACCAGCAAACCCAAACCGTACAGCTGTGCATATCAGACACCCAGATGTTATATTTAAGGCTTTCTAATTAACTAAACTATTCCTGGAATAAGGAGAAAGAAATTGCCCAAAGTAATTGCACAATATTTCATTCTTTTTTATTTATTCATTCGGCTAAACAATTCATATGCCAATAAAAGTTCAAGCATTTCTGAAGAACGTGGATTATTTCTCCTATTGTTGAAGGATCTAAAGATATTTCTCAAGTATTTGTGTCCATTCTGAGAAGTTAATTGTCAATTCATGGCACATCTCTGTCTCAGTTACAGTGAGTGGCTATTAAAATTAATTTTAAACAATAGATATTTAAACATAGTTGTGCAGTAGCCTACATTTCCATTGGCACAAATCCAATTTATGTTACTGTTAAGAAGAGTTACTTCCACAGCACATTTTCTGCATAAAATTTGTCCAAATCCTGCTAAGTGATAATATTCCTCACTCTCTTCAAAAGGATGGCTTAGCAGTGAAGCAGGATAAATTATAAGAACATTTACAGTTGGAAATGCCCAATTTCTTTCTAATGAAAAAGGACCTCAAAACATTTGGTTTAGATTCATTTAAGTAATAAAAAGTGTTTATGCTTATTTCAGTATTAGCCTATAAAACTTGGGATGTTCATGCTATGATAACCGTATGTCACGCAAGACATTTTATAAAGATGGAAATGCTGCTAGCACCATGTCTTATAAGGTTTCGGTCCCTCCACTTTCAAATTTTATTTTCTCTGATATTTTAATAAAAATATATGCTGCACATATGATATTTTTAACATCCACCAACTGTAGGAATGCTTTGGTTATATAAGTGATTCCACCTTGATATTATTCGAGCAAACTCTCCCTATCCAGGAGCCAGAAACTTCTCATTTTGAAAATGATCTTATTTTAAGGAAAAATTGTCTGGACAATTTCTCAAAAGTATGAATTGAGATTGTGCTACAGTTAATTCACTCCCCAGCTGCAACCATCATCATCTGCCAGTCCCTTTCACTAGCAGCCAGAGTATATACATCTTCATTTAAAGCCTTAAAATCAAAATATAGTCTTTTCTACAAAGCAATGCCAGATGCTGACACTCTTTCAGGACAAGCGTTTTCCAACAAATACATATCCAGAGCTAAGCGCATTACAGTTCTGCCATGGAAGTATACTGCTACTTTTGTCCATGCTTAGGCAATCACATAAGTATTTTTCCAGCCAAATAATTTACTTACTTAGGTATCCCAAAAGTTTTTGTATATTTGAATGGGAAAAAAAATGATCAGGAGAATTCATCATATTAGCTTCTGTTTAGCAAGGCAGAGGGACACACAGTGTCAGAGAAAAACGTTAATTAGAAAACTAGCAGCAAGCATGTCTACATAAAGAGTTCTGTTCTGTACGATTAATTTAAATCTAATCAACACAACATGAACTCCAAGTACAAAGGAACTGATCTTATTGTCACGACTTTTTATAAATAGGAACATTTGCAATTGCTTTAGCAATTAACCCAAACTGTAAAAATGCCAGCTCCTAGTCGGGATAAATTAGCATAGCTCTATTAATTTAAACATGGCAACTAATGTAGGGCTTGACTTCAAATGGAATTAATAATTGTGTGAGCAACTATGATGAGTACCCCTGCACAACAGTTGATATGTTATTAGCCATGCAATACAACTGCATGCAGTCATATTCATCCAAATATAACATTAACAGCTGTCCATGAAAAGTTAAGTGGAGCTTTTGTCAAAGCTATTCCATTTAATATGTTCAGCCTTATCCATAGAGTCTCCGCAGAATCCTCTTTTTATCACATCTACTCTTCATGCATCTTAGACCAGAGTATACATTCATGTGTAGATCCAAATAAATTCTCTTAAAACTCCACACAAGAGGGGCTAGCAATTAGAGGGGCTTGCAATGAGTCACCATCATGCTTGGGACAAAAGATCTAGGGGAAGAAAGGAGCTCCTCCCTTGGAATACAGTACAACCAACTTTCCCCTCAAAGACAGGCTACTGACTTGAAAGTTTCACCTCATTGTAGTTACTAGTTGCTCACAGGTGGTGGTTACCACTCAGAACAAGCCCCACAAAGAGTCCAGATGAGAGAGAATTATGTTCCTGAGAGTTTCCACAAAAGCAAGAAGGCAACAAACGAGCACAAGATTTTGCACTGCAAAGCAAAATTAGTCTTTTTTTTTTTTTTTTTTTTTTTTGAGGTCAGTATCTGACAGCTTTTTTTTATTTAAAGTAATCCAGAAATACATATATGTATATGTATCAGATTGACAGTAGACACATCACTGTAAAAAAAAAAGGTGAAACTGGTGTCTGGTGATATTTATATGCCCTATAGTACGTGAGTGTAGAGCTCAACTCCAACACCAGACAGCTACATTATAGCACAGGAGCACCATTTCAGATATATATAATATATCTGAAAATCCAGTTTCTATGAAGTAACCTGCTGCTGTGGAAAAATACTGCTTAATTTTGAAAAGGTAAAAAAACAATGCATTTCTGAGTAATTTAATAAGCTGCAAAGTAAAATTTCAACTTCAGGAATGCCAAGATGCCTCTGGATTCAGAATTTTCTGGAATTTTCATTATAATATTTTTTTCGTCCTGAGTTGAGGGAAAAATCAAATGTTGAAATATCCAAATTTCCTGTGGGACAGAAGTTCCAAATGTAGTTCTGCTACAGTAAAAATAAAAATAGAAATGTCATAACGCAGAAAGATACGTATTCTCCATGATCATACATACTTCAAGTCTCCTATCCTCCTCTGCCTCCTCCAAGAGTAGTTCTTCTACTTTCTGCATTTTTTGTGATGGTAATATTGAGTAATTCACATACACAAACAACTCAAAATGAACCCTGCCTTTAGGTTTAGTCATTTCCATTTCACAGTCAATAAAAGCCAACTAAGTTCAAATCAATTGGCGTCTTGTGCAATGAATTGATACATTGCATGTTAAAAAGTGGTGTCTATGTTGCATGTTATATGACCTGAATGGGAACTACTTTTCCCCTCTCCACACCATTTGTTTTTTTTTTAGTTTTTAATCCAGTTCAAACAATTAGAGAAATAGATTAGATATATATTTTTTTCTGCCACCTGCCTACTGTCTGAGATCTGCAACAAACTGATCTGGAAAGCCATTTGCACAGGAGCAGTTTGCTATGGTGCAAGACCACGACAACACTGCTATTTTCCTGCTTGGCCAAGTCAGAAGACCTCTCATTAAGCAAGCAGTTCCAACAGGTGATAATCACTCGACGATAAAGCTAAACTGTAATCATTAATTTGCTCCTTGTTCACATGTCTTTCTGATTATTAAATGATACATGCAAAGCCTGTCTTACATAACCATATTCACTATATTAGAGTTAAAACAAAATGAAGATAAAAGTCATGTTTGAATTAAAATCCAGCAGGTTACATGACAATATTTATGTGTTTTCTCAGAATAACATATTTATGAATTGTTTTTAATGATCATGTTTCCATAAGCATGCATCACAAATGATGAGTGGCTGGTACAAAACGGAAAGGTTTTGGAGCACTGTTAGACATGCAGCAGTAAATAATTTTGGCTGGCTCAGCAATTCTGATGGAGGTTTCCAACAGCACTGAATGAAGGCGTTTTGGAGGCTTGCTTGTTTGAAAAGACAGACTAGCTCAAAACAAATCTTCTGTTCTGTGATATCAGTTCTGCAATACGTAAATAATAGTATTCGAACTCCTGAAAGAAGCCAAATTAACACTCTAGAGCACAAAAAGGACAGGTGGAAAGCTGTTGTGATAACAGAATGTTTTTCTGGGGATACCTATATGCTCTGGTAAGCTGCAGATAACAAACTGCTGTTTTACTAGTCACAAAAGCAAAATTCTCATAAAGAAAATAATTTGGCATCTTTGTGTGTAAGTTCATAAATATAATTACTCTCAGATATACACTGAACAATTGATAGATTTTACGGGATCTTTTCTGCAGTAGAAAAGCATGAAGATAAGCAGATTGTTTTTTCATTTGATAAATCTCTTCACAGCTCGGAACAACCATGTCCTAGATAACTGAGAACAGTTGAACCAACATACATCCTGTGAAGTGCATAGTGCTAAAAACTTTTGTCTTCTGTTTTCAAAAAAGTAAAAATAAAAGAAAGGAAATCTTGCCTTAATTAGACTCTTCAGCCTGAATAACAGACTGAATTCTAACAACAATTCTAAAAAGAAAAGCTAAGATTTGAGGCTTTGTAATTTTTTCTTTGAAAGAAAGAGATTCAGGAAATAGGTCCTCATTCAGCTGAATATTTTCCATGGACAGAAAAGACAACTGAGTTTGGAAGGTTAAGTCCATCTTGATAATCAAACATGAGATAAGATTGCAGCTTTTTATGATTACTCTTTTTTTCCATGAATATAAAATATGTAGCTATACTATGGAAATTGACTTAATTATTTAAAAATATACCTCAAATTCTTTTGTAAGCGAATTTACTCTTTGAGCTTTCAAGAGGTGTTTGCCCAAGACTGGAGTTAGAAGCATTAGCATATGGAGTTAGAAGTAAGTTGTATTTATCTTAGGCAAATAAGGGTACACCCAGCAAGGGCACTTCCCAGCCCCAGAGCTGGGAAGGGCAACAGGGAAATATCGCCCTGGCTGTAGGGATGTGAGAGACAACAACTCACAGCTGTCTAAATGACCATGCTGGCCAGGCCTCTACAAAAAATACATATATATACATGTATAAATATAAAACACAAATTAATAGGGAATATAAATTTGAAACAGCAGTATTTTAATCAAAGATTCCTGCTTTGGTCTTATACTAGATTAGTACAGCTGCATTTAACAAAAGAAATGAGGAAAAAGAGTTCAAAGACTTCAAGAATGTATTTCTTTCCCCTGTGAAGCACTTGCTACTGTAGTAGTTGTAAATTATGTAAGATAGCTGAGATCTCAATAATAGGATTTAGAGTGCAGTTTATTCTCCATTCACAAATTAACAGATTACATTGTGAAATTTCTCTTGTAGTATTGCAAATGTAAGCACAGTTATCCAGTCTAAGAAGTTTGATATTGGAATAGGATTTATGTGTGTCTCCTCGAAAAAATTATTTTGTGAAGACATATATGATACTGTAGCTGCCAAGGAGAGTGTTTACCTAGTGAGAAATTCTGAATATGAAAATAAATCATTTCCCCATCAAACGAAGCAGCACTGATTACCATCAAAGGAAAAATATTGAAACCAATACTGCAAAAATCTGAGGACTCTTCAATAAAACTGTAAAGCATACATGAAATATTAAGGAAATAAAATATGAAGATAATAGAGAAAGTTCTTTGAAAATTAATCTGAAAATAAAAATATTTACCATGTGCCTTTCTGAGATGGTAGGTTTAGAGTTGAGGAAAAAAGATACAGGGAGAGCAGAAAATCAAATATTCCAATAAGGATAGCAGGTCTCATTATAGAAGCACAAAAAACTGGTATTGCAATTTTGGTTTATTCAACTTCTTATGGCTTACTCCTCATTATTTCAGTAGAGGTGATATTCACTGTTATACTAAAGGCAGAGAAGCTAAACAGTAATTTCGAATCTAGTTTGCAAATACCTTATTTATTTCTTATCCTACTGATAGAAGCACTGTAATCAAGTCTGCTTTTCCATAGTAGTGTGTTATAGCACAAGCAAGGACATTCAGCTCTTACCCTTAACATGAACAACTAAATTAAGAATGAATGAAAGTAAAGGATTTTTAAAAAGGAACTGAAACATGGTAAGCACAAGCAAAGGAAAATTCAGCATCTAATATTACTTATTACTAAAAGCACGGTTCAAAACCCATTAGATAGTTCCATTAGATAGTATTAGAGAGATATCTCAGTGCCTGCATCTTTCCTCAACAGAATACATATGTTCAGCAGTTATAAAACCACATAAGTTCTACTGCTATGAAGCATGATTGAAATCAAGTGATAAGTAATTTTGTTCCAGTTTTCAGTCACATGACAGTATGTGAAGACATGTAATCATCATACACATGCTGCAAAATGATGGTCCAGGGCATTTTTGCAAAACAGAGCATGCCAAATTAAGAAATGTCAGATCTGAATTTCAATATTTACCCCATTAGGAATGTAGCTTATAATATGTTAATTAATTACGCTACTACAGATTTTTATGTATATATGACTATAGTTTCATAAATGGAACTCATACATAAAAGCACCACTATTTGCAATATACGTAAAGAATAAGTAAAAGTAGGAAAATGCAAATGCTATTTCAGGTTTCCCAACTACATCTCTGTACAAAGATTCAAGCTGTTGGTTTTATTTACCTCTAAATTCTCACTCATTATAATGTTTACACAGAGAGATAGCCCGTTATTGAAGGCTAAATGGAAGGCAACAAGTAGCACTGTTCACGCATATCTGTACTTATAAGTTAGCTTTTGCTTTCTTCTCTCTGTCTGAATGAGGCCAGATTTTTTTTTCTAATAAATTACTTGTTTAAAAAGGCAAACTGGAAAATATTTTTTAAGAATTTAAGTATTCCTCTGAAAGTGTGCCACATTATTTAATGCACATTCATTTTACATTTTTTTCTTTCTAAAAAATCAAAGAGATCTAAAAATATTTAGATAAGGTAAAAGGACTTAAAACACTGCTTCTTTCCAAACTGTCAAAACCATTCAACAACTGAATGAAAAATTACTATAATATTATCACGCAGTATAGATAAGTGAATAATAAAATCTGGACTCAGAGGACAGTTCAAAAAAAAGTATTACAAAGATTTAACACTTTCAGGAAGTTTATCTGAAATCCTGAATGCTAAAAAATGCCTAGAGAAAAAAAAGAAAAATGATGAGAACAGATTCTCATGAAATTTCTAGCACAACTACTAATTATCTTGGGTAAATATACCATAAAAGCAATTTTTTAAATAACAATAATCACACTACTTTGCACTCACAGTATTTTCATCATTCTGTTTATTTTAAAGCTATTTTAAATTGCAGGTAGTATCACATTACTAACATATCCAAGATGCAAAGAAGTCTAAAAAATTTAAAAGTGTATGGTGTGCAACTGTGCCATTTCAACTCTAAATAACAATAAATATTTTGGAAAATAAAAGTCCTTCCTCCCTCCCTCCCTCCCTTCTCCTCCCTCCATCCCTTCTCCTCCCTTCCCCTCCCTTCTTTTTTTTCCAAACTTTAGGTATCAGCTGAAGTGTAAAAGCTTCTCTTTAATATGTTTGCAAGTTAATAAGTGGCAGTGTTACCTGGTCTCATATTTATGATCAGTCATATAGGACCATTCTCATTTTGAAAGAAAACTGGCCCATATGCAACACCTCTATCTTCAATGAGCATGACTCCAGTCAAGATTCAAGGCATTGATTCAGAGCTCAGAAACAACTTCAATGGTTTTAAAATTAAAGCTGTGACAACTATGGATGAAAAGAGTCCATGAGATTGTAAAGTTTATTTCCTTTGTAAAACAGGACTGAATTATGTCTTGCTTGCTAGTTATGTTTAGTAAAGTGCAATTCTTTGGCAGTGTGTGCAGTTCTTCAGGTACACACAGGGAAGAACCATAGACTCACATTCCCCAAAGCATGATGTATTTTCAGAAGAAATTTCTATATATCTTCTTTGTGATGATTTCCAGTTTTAACTCCCTTGCTCTAGTACTAGTTTTCAAATTTCCACTTGTAGCTACTATTTTCTAAATTTCACTAACCCCCTCAAGCGATGCTACAGATATATCTATGAAGTGCACACCAGGAGGCTGCATAACAATTCAGAATCTTTCATGGTTTGAGCATGGTAAAATACAACTCACCTCCATGCAAACAAAGGAGAACAGAGGCACACTTTTCAAAAGCGGTCCCCAGTTACTGGATCAGGGACACTTTGACTCAGTTTCCCCCTTAGGGCTCTCCAAAGGTATCCATTAGCCCTGTGGTGAAACCATTCACTGTAAGTTGATGAAAAACACCTCAGCTTACAGGCTGAGGTGTAAACGCATAGGGAATGTGGGTTATCAAGGAAAAGCATTTGGGTATTATATTGGACTTACTGTGGGATATTAGATTAGACAGCATATGTGGAAAAAGGGAGGGATCAAGGTGGTTTGGGGAAGAACAAGCATTGGAAAACAGAGAGATGAGGAGAAAAAAGGGTTTGGTGGTATATTTACAGATGAGTTGATCACTACACCTGGCCATGTCGGTGTCCCCACCGTTCAGTCCAGTCCAGTGCCTGATCCCCACAGTCTGTCCTGTCTTCTCACTAAACTCCATTCCTAAGTATTTTCCTGACTGAGGCATTATTTTGTGTGCATGTATGTGTCTAAAGGTCGACATGCCAGTAACCATAGGCCCAGGTTTCTGTGGTATCAGAGGGAGAAAGAGTATGCCTGTCCATGTATGACTGCTGGGCAAGTAGGTGAAGTAGTTTGACAGCAAGGTATTGCAGTGGCTGTAAGTCTGGCCAGATACATATGTCTCTCCGAGTGAGATAGACAGCTCAACTGTCTCCTGGAGGGACCATGAAGCCCCATCTGGATACCAGAGAGACCTAGAGAATTTCTTATTTTCCTCTTCTTCATTCCCTGAAGTGGAATTTGTTCATAAAAAATAATCTTTTATTACTGAGATTTTATTTCTGTATGTGTTTTGAACAGAAGCATCAATTTATAAAGATAGACAGTTCTTATAAATAATCATTTCTTTTCTCTTCAGACATGATTTTTATTGAAATTTCCATTGTCTTGATGAAAGACTCTCCTGATGTTATTGAGGTTTGTTTGTTAGCAGGAAGAGAGTTACTCGTTTTTCCCATTTGTTGTGTTGCAGATACCAGGGCTGTTTTCTCCCGACTCACCCATTAAGATTGCTTAAAGGTTGTTGTTTTGTATCAGGCTACAAGAAGCTTTCTAAATCTCTTCAGTCACTGCCCAAATTTTTCTCTGAAGACTCTTTGGAACTCATTTTATTTTTCTGTAATGGGATTTGGGAAAAGCTACATCTATAGGTCAGTGACATAGGAGGTTCCTCTCTTTCTAGAGGTTGTCAAATACAGTCCAACCAGAAATGTACCACTCACAGGCTTCCTTGTTACTTCCCAAATATTACTTTGATTTAACTGAGTAGTTGAAAACTGTTGGCCGCATTCCTACAATGGCTGTTTTCATACTGAGTAGCTATATACATTTTTTAAAAGGCCAATTCAGATGGAAAGAAACTACAGTGAAAGAAGTCTGAAAAGACACATTTCCTTTCCTGCAAATTCATACTATAAACTTCTACTTTCAATATACAAGCAATTTAGTCAATAAATGCTTGTCTCTTGCAAAACACTTTTAGCCAAAGCCTTCAGAAAAGGGACTTTCAGGTGCATCAAGGATCAGTATTTGGATATCCATCTGATCAGTCTTGAACCTTGCTGCCCTGACTTTCAGCTCAGGGCAATGGCTGGAGGAAATGACATCCTTTCTTGCCTGTACCAGAGCAATGCATGTTCATTAAAAGGGAACAATGTTATATCTACAGGAATTACTAATGTTATTCCTTGAACAAGGATGAGATATATTAATAAGAATTACTATGATAAGAATTATTAAGACTGTGATTGTTTAAGATTCCACTGAACAAAGCCAGTTCAGAGAGCAAAACAGCAGATTGAGTCAACTAATGCAAAAATGGTAAAAGCTGAAAATATATGACAAAACATGCGCTTTCATTTGTATAAGTATACAAGCAACATAAACACATATAATTGATTCCCTTGTGTTATGACTGCTTCTCAATTCTTTTTCCACTGCTTCCAGCTTTACTTCTACTGTGATAAAGTAATTTACTCATGTATTCCTAGCATTCAAGATGAACATACTCCCACTAACGTCATGTAGGAATTTTGCTACTCTTTTGACAAAATTAAATCAGGATCATACTGACCCAGTAGCCTCTAACAAACCCTCCCACGGCAGACATGGCCGGCAGCACTGTGTGGTAGTGGGACAGTTACTGATATTTCCGGGCTGGGAAGAAGATGGAAGCAGAGTTGGGATTTGTGGGAAGTCCCAAACCTGAGAGGGTCCCTGTGGCCAGACACATTGCTTATGTCAGACACTTCTGTCATGAAATTCATTACAAGGCATCCCAGTGTGCATCAGCAAGGATGAACTGCTGCCACTTGAAATGGAGCTATTAGAGAGTGAAATGCTAGGAATTCTTCTTAGCATTCACTCTCAACTGTTTTTTTGGAAAGAAAAAACAACTAAGCTTGTTAAGGTCTGGTGCAACATATTATTTTCCTTCAGCTGGCACTAATGGTTATTCTAGAAATGAAACAAATCCTAACCTGCACATGCTGTCAGCTAATGCATGGAAATATAGATACCTACATTCTACAGGGTCTTCTTTCTGCAAGTAAACCTCCATTTGCTGCTATTTTCCCTTTCATCTTATTCAATGACCTTCTATGTGCACCTCCTAACAGCAACAAGCCACAAACAAAACATCCACTAAAACAGTGGGGAAAGTTTTATGTATGTGGCAGTTCTTTGCTGTTAGGAAAACAAGCTTATATCCCAGAGTTAGGAAATCTGGCAGAGTGTCCATAGTGGTGTTTTCCTCATTGTACATAAAGCAAATAACCCACTGACCCAGTTTGGAAGTGGAAGTGATGCACAAATACTACTGGTTAATTACATTATCTTGTGGTACCTTGAGTACTACCCTTAGGCTTTGAACGGTAAAACTGTGGTCAGATAACTGCTTACGTTTTCTAACCCAAAAGATATGCTTTTTATTTGCATTGAAGCTGTAAACTGCTTGCTTTGACGGCCTGAGATTTCACCATTTTTTCAATCCTGTTAGTGTTGGGAAACAACATGGGAGCCTGAAGAGGACCCTTACTTCCCTTATCCCTTTAGGAGTATTGGGTTAGTCCCACTTACTATCCATTAACTAGTGGTGAGATGCAAACCAGAAAGGCCAAATATTTACTTTCCCCAAGAACAGGCAAAAAGCTCCCTCCTTCATTTTGCTCCCTCCTTGCAAGTTTGCAAGGTCTTCTACAGAGTATTCCTTCAAGTCAGCAAAATGGTGAGAGGAAAGCAGGATGATGCACCTATATCTGTCTCTCCAGGCTAATTTTATAGCTGCGAGAAGGATGGCACACTGCTAGAGACACTTTCCCCATCCTTGTGGCCTGGACGAAATTTCGTATTCCCCAGGCTTTTAAGTATAACTGAAGCTCATCATCAAAGAAACCTTTACTGGCAGTGCTCAATTTGCACAAGCAAGCATCATTAGGAGAAAAAAATTACAGGAACAGAGGTCAAAAAACCTTGAGACGTGCACATCCATAAAGCCAAAATGAAATCCAGAATCCAAAAGCAGGATTAAACAGAAAAGAATGAGAAGTTTATTCATATATTTTCATTTTTAATGACTTCATCATAATGGTTGCCCTTAAAAATTACCAAATGACTCTGGAAAATAAATAACATTATCTTAGCAGATGCTGTATTTTCCAGGTATTTTCTCTGGGAAAACCATATCTGTTTATCTGGAGCAAAATTGGCAAGTTTTTAAATGAAGTTTTGCCAAAAGCTTTTGTTAACTGTAAAATATGAGAGTATAAGAACATATGCCATACCTTCTAGGCATGATTATAATCTTATAGCAACATAAATCAGGATTTGCTTCAGAAAAGCTGAAAAAAGATGTGTGTGAAAGAAAACCAAAGTCAGAGTGCTCTAAGCTGATGGGGATACAGGTGTGAGGGTGTCACCGCTCTGTAACTTTCTCTGACATACCATTTATTAAGGTGATGTAAAGTTGCCAAGAGCCTGGCTGCACTACAGAGAAAAAATACATGGCAGTTAGAAGAGGCATCTCCCCATAAACGTTGCATCTCTGCCTTAGCTTCCTACCCTGCCCCAAGTATCTTGTTGCTTTTAACCGTGCTCCAGATGAGCTCAGCAGGGCCTATGTACCGAGCAGGCTACTTTCCTCCCATCATTTCTAAGAAATGGATTTCAGAACTAGCAAGTTATAGAAAATGGTAACATAAGCTTGACTAAACCTGTGTGGGAAAAAAAAAGGTAAAAATAGGACCCTAGGAAGAAAGTTTCTTCACTTTCTTCCTCTTTCCTTTATGGTTCAAACTATGACTACAAGAATAAAAAAAAAAATAATACTGATTCATGCTTCTCTTCAAACCCCTATTTCTTTATGAATGACTGAATTTCTCCTGAAGCATATGATGCTCAGAGGAAAAATAACCATGCTCATGATTTTCCTTACAGTTCTGAGACTAAAAGTCAAGCATACTTGTGTGTAATAATCATGAAATAAAATTTTGATCTACTATTCCCTTCCCTGTACTCCCCCCCATAGCCTCCTCCCCAAATATCCTTTTTTTTGCAGATCAGGGATTCAATCAGAGTCTTGTGCAATGAGAATTATGGTCTCTTTCCTCAGTGACTGGTGAAACGTAAAAGCGAAGAGAGAGATGCGAGTCTGACAGAGTTCGCTAATCCTTTTGGAAACACCATAGGTGGTCATCCTGGGAATTATGGAAAGTGCTTAAAAAGTAGTGTGTAGCCGTATTCTCTTCTATGTTGCTTTCACATTGAGAAAGTCACTCAGCTCTCCAGCACTCAGATAAGAAAGAAAATGTTTTTCTTCTTATGACAAATAATGTTAACCTCTCTGGGCAACGAACTTCAATGATGCTGGGAAAAAAAAATTGACAACAACAAAATAAACAAACAAAAAGTCTATTAAACTAAAGCATATAAACAGTTTAAATTTTCTGTCCTACCCAGATTTTTCTTAAGTGCTACTTTTCCAAGTGGCATTTCACACTAGCCACCACAGCGTATCTTCTCCCCTGTTCAGTGAACATCGGCTTGCGCTGGCCACACACCTTGGCTCCACAAGGTTCCCTCCTCCTGTGGCACACAGGACACAATCATTTCAAGATGCAAAGTGCTGAAACCTCCTACCTAAATTGTAGTTTACAGAGATGATTATAACAGGATTACACCCTCTGGAATCCCAGACCCTAGGGACGAGAGAACAAGCATGGAGAGAGGAATTCCTCTACCCTGGGTAGAGGAATATTGGGTCAGAGAGAAATCGGGGAAACTTGATACCAACAAATCCATGGGCCCTGATGGGACGTACCCCAGAGTGCTGTGTGAGCTGGCTGACAGCATAGCTAAGCCGCTTGCCATCATCTTCGAAAGGTCCTGGAGAACAGGGGAGGTGCTTGAGGGCTGGAAGAAAGCCAGTGTTACATCAATCTTCAAAAAAATGCAGGAAGGAGGACCCAAGCAACTCTAGGCCGGTCAGCCTCACCTCCATCTCTGGGCAAGTGATGGAACAGCTCATCCTGGCTGTTGTTTCTAAGCACATGGAGGACAAGGAGGTGCTAAGGAATAGTCAGCATGGGTTCACCAAGGGGAAATCATGCTTGACTAACCTGATAATCCTCTATGATGGAATGACTAGCTGGGTAGATGAGGGGAGACCAGTGGATGTCACCAGTCTGGAGTTCAGCAAGATTTTTCACACCATCCCTCACAGAATCCTCTTGGGCAAGCTCTGGAGGTGTGGGATAGATGAGTGGGCGGTGAGGTGGATTGAGAACTGGCTGGATGGCAGAACTCAGAGGGTGGTGATCAGTGGTGCTGAGTTCAGTTGGAGGCCTGTAGTTAGCCTCAGAGTCCCCAAGGATCAGACCTTGGCCCGCTGCTGTTCAATTTATTCATCAACAACCTGGTCGAAGGGATGGAGGGCCCCCCCAGAAAGTTTGTTGATCATACGAAATTGGGAGGAATAGCTGATACCCCAGAGGACTGTGCCACCATCCAGAGGAACTTGGACAGACTGAACTACCGGGAGGTGAGAAATCTCATGAAGTTCAACAAGGACCTGCACTTGGGGAGGAATAACTCCAGACACCAATACAGGCTGGGGATTGAACTTCTGGAGAAAAGGTCTGTCAAGAGGGAGCTGGGTGTTGTGGTGGACAAGTTGACTATGTACAAGAGGGATGTGGAGCTGCTGGAGAGATTCCAGCGCAGGGCTACAAGGACGATCAGAGGCCTGGAACATCTGCCCTATGTTGGGCTGAGAGAGCTGGGCCCGTTCAACCCGAAGAAGAGAAGGCTGAGCGGGATCTAATCTGTGTCTATATATAGCTCAAAGGAGGGAGTGAGAAGGATGAGATTGGCCTCCTTTCAGTGGTGGCCACTTATAAAAATAGAACAAAAGGCCGCAAACTGAAGCACCAAAAGTTCCATAGGAATTTAAGGAAAAAATTCTTAACAGGGATGGTGACAGAGCCCTGGAACAGCCTGCCCAGAGAAGTTGTGGTGTCTCCTTCTCTGGAGATCTTTAGAACACACTTGTTCTAAACAATCCTGTACCATGTCCTCTAGGTGACCGTGTGTGCAAGGGGTTTAGACTAGATGATGTCTAACGGTCCCTTCCAACCTTAACAATTCTATGATTCTGTGATTGTGGCAAAAAAAAAAAAAAATAAAGCATCTTCACAAACATTCTGCATCAATAGTGTTGTCCCAGTAGACTTTAAGCAGGACTCTCCATCCTCCAGCAGCCAAGTATCAGTGCAAAAGACTGTCACGTACACTGGTTAATCTGACAAAAGTAACTCTTGGCTCAGATGGACTCTTCATCAGGTGAGACAGTAAGGCAAGTGTAGCATGGACCAAGACAGAACTTCGACTACAGAAACGTTATCACTCAGGCAGAGTGAAAACATTTTGACAGATGAATTCTTAAACCAGAAAATTCAATTTCTGTCAAAATCAAAACCTTTCAAGGGAATGTGTTATTTTTTAAGGTATTTTTCTGCAAGCATCAAAATAATTCAATCTTTTCTTTTTGTTTTTACACTTTGACAACATCAGAATAGTTTGTTTACATAGTGTTGAAACTTTTTTCAGTTTCACCCGTTGGTTTTATGACATTCATTCTGGCATTAGGAAGTAATATATAGATTTATTACAGTTCATAATTTTGTATTATATGTCAACATAATCATAAAATTCTGTCAAAATATTTTAATCTTTCCAAAGATAATCTTTTTATGTCTTCATTCCATAAAGACTTTAAGAAATGTGTAATTCAAGATAAAATAGATGATGAAATGCCATAATTTCTCACTGGATAAGAGATTTATTTTGTGAATTGCTCAAGATACCAAGTTCAATTTTCTAAAGTGACCCATTTGAGAGAGATGAGGTCACAGAAAAAAAATAGGTTTCCCTATCTAAAATTCAGTGAACAAGGATTTTTACATATTTAAAAATAAAGGAAAAGTTTTTTCAGTTTATTAGTATTATTTTGCTCATATATCTGAAAAGATCCTCAGTTTGAGATAAACAAGGAGGTCAGTCAACTAGAAGAATTCATGGTTTTAGCAATTCTGATAGAGGGCAGCAAAAGAAAAATTTTGTGTAATTTTAATTCCAGCCCACGTGTTGTTATAATATCTCTAGCTCCAGTCTCCAAATCCTTAGGGTCTCTCTTCACATCTGCTTCAGGGACTGGCACAGGTCCGCTCTACCTGGGACTGGAACCTCAGGATTGACTCAACATTGAACCAAGGGGAATTAGGCATGGGTTGCCAAAGGGCAGATTGGGAATACACTAAGAGAACCAAGTCATAAACTTGCCAAGCTCTGTTAAAATACTTGCAGACAGAAAATCCTTGTCATTACAGCCAGTTTCTGCCAAGCACTGAGACTGCTGCATCTCCAGACTCTCTGCCATTTGGGATCAGCTTCTTCCAGTTCTTGCTGTCTCAGCATTCCTGAGAATTACTCTCTCTTCTGTGAGTTCAAATTTTCAGTCCACATTTACGACTTGTTATTTTGGATTATATGGATGTGTTGCTGACATTATTCAGAAATTTGATGCAAGAGGACTGATTACCAGAAGTGACCAAAAGAATTTTATGACAAAGTGTTTTCAGGTACAGAGAAAGCTTTCTCTGTGAAAGAAAATGAAAAAACCTCTGCAAATCATTAAGAAGAGAAGACATTTCTAATGACTATTACAGTGATGATATTTAATTTTTACTTAATATAAGCCTAACATTTCCCTTTTCATCTTTTTTTATTAACACTTTTTTTTTCTATTTCAAGAAAAGGTATAAAAAACAGCATCACAAAATGAACAAGTGAACCAGACCTTTAGTTTTACCAATTTTATGGAGAAATATCGAAGATAACCTAAAAGTATTACCAAGGTAGTGTCTAGGTCTACACAGCAAACATAACAAATCATCTTACTGCTATCTGTCCTTAGCCATTGATAAATCACATCTCTACATATACTGATAAAGTTAATTGGACTTTTTTCCCTCATCTTTTCTTCTAAAATAATAAATATATTTAAAAATGTAAAATTATTTCTAACTCTGTTCATAACCTGCATAACTGAAATTTGGTCTTTTCCTAGGTGCACAATTTGATAAGACTTGAAAAGTAGGAAAAAAGAAGCAGAAGTTAGTAAGACTTTTGGTTACTGAAAATAAATATTGGTTATCCTTTATATTTATCATCAAAAAAAATGTAAAGAGCAAATTGTGTGAGGATTGTTTGAAGACAGAAGATTTAATTGGTCTTTGATTCTCCACATGTCCGGGAGCACAAGCTTTTTAAGACAAAGTCATTCTTAAGAATGGATGATTGATCTGTCAATTATATGGAGGGGAAAAAAGCAGTACATTCTTACAAAATGATAGTAACTCTCAACTTTTCAGACCTTAGTCCTAAAATTAATATCATAATGGCAGATAGACATCAGTTAATACAATTGCAACAGATGTTTTTGCTTGGAAGCAAAATAGTTACTGTAGGTTATGTACAGCAGGAAAGGTGTGGAAGGGACCTTACATATCCATCAGGTTTGTTACCCACATTCTTGCATCTCTTACTTAAAACCAGACTGATAATCTAGTGGAGAAATGCCATTTCTATGTAATCTGTTCTATTAATTTTGTTTTTAATTTTCACTGTAAAAGACAAAGACATAAGCTTCCAGTTCCTTTTTTCAGGCTGTGGGCCAGCACACTAACCACTTGAGGAATGTTTAGCCATCCACTAGAAGCAGGACTAAAATGGACAAACTTTCCCACAGATTCTGCCAATGTATTTCAATTCTGCCTATAATAACAGTCCTGTTATTTCCAGTACCAGGCCTCTTGTAAGCAGACAATGTCAGCTCTGGCCAAATTACATAAAGAAGAAAAATGTGTACCGAGATGTAAATTTTAACTTCATTTCCTTTTGTGTTTCTCTGAGATAACTACTCAAACACTGCTAACCTCCCCATCAGCACAACAAAAGCATGTGTCTCTAAAACAAACGGTGCTGCTTGCTACCAAGGAAAAGTAGACTCATCAGCTATGAGAATTTCAGTTTCATGCAGCCATGGGAAGCCTAAGCAGCACTCACAGCCCTGGTTGAGCGGAACAGAAAGTTAGTCTAAACATGATGAAATCAAAGATTGGGGCAAATAGTGCTTTATTTGCTCCATTTTGGAGGTATTTAAAATACTACATTTTTCATTTTCTGCCTTAGAAAGCCAGGAATAATAATCATATTTACTGAGCCTCAATTTCGATCTTGCCAGCAGTTTACAGTGTTTCCCAGTCAAATTAAATTACTATCAAATTAGAAAATATTTTAAAATGTGGAAGTCTGCCTAATTATTTTTGTTTGTATTCAAAAATATTTTTTTCTTTTTCTTATTAATGAATATCTGAGTATGCCAGGAATTTCAGACTACGTGCCCCATCCATTTTATTTCAATCTGTATATGATAATGATCTTCTTTCTGCATAATTCATCATAAGAAAATATTTCTGCATGGAGAGCTCACTAAGGAGAAAAAAATAACATTTGAACCAAAAGTATAATGGATGTTCTTACATAGATGAGATACTGGAATTCAGATCTGAGTTGCTATAGCTTTAAGTAGAAAATCTCTATTTCATAATTCTCCTACCTCGACCCTTAGGAAAAATCATGAGAGACCTAAAATAGCAACTCACTTCATGAGTTTGTTTTACCACTGGGAAATGAAGGAAAAAAATATCAGTTGTTAACTAAAATGCATTACTTCCTTTATATTTTATATTCGTTATTTAATACAAGTCAGATTTGCACCTATGCAGTTGTCCCGTTACCAAACTCCCATTTCCATCTGCATCCAACCAGAAACTTGTTGGCCAAATCTGGCCTTCTGACACTTCTTTCTGGCCTATTGCCCTTTTCTGAAAGTAGACAGGAAACTGCCTAATAAATGTCTCTTCTTGAGGCTGCAGGGAACCAGGAGCTCTGTGCCTGAGCTGCTGCTGCCTCCTCCATGTGGGAGAAGGGGCTTGAGGGCTCCTTGCATTACATATCTTCGTAGACTAAAGCTAATGACCAGCAGGAGATTGACAAAGCCACAGGGATGCCCTTAGGTTGCCTATAATTTCTACTTGGGCTTCATTCCCAATACACCTGGCAAGGGCCCAGCCCTTGTACCACTTAACGCATAATATCACATAGAAAACATAATTACTTTAACTGCAGGTTATAAGAAAAACAAACAGGATCAAGGAAATACCTGTCTGTGGTAGAAGCATGTTCTGTGTTCGTCAGTACCTACGTACTTCAAAACAAAAGAAAGCCGCTTGCCTAGTGACTCATTCTGTCCAAGGCATGTGCAGGACGTTATGCTGCATTTTCTCTTTGCCTTCAGGTGTAGTGGAGAGGTGTTCTGCACAGATATGTTCTGTTTCATTGCAGATGCCTTGGAAGCCCAGCCTAGACCTTGCCTGAAGGCTTGAGCAGCTTCACAGCTGAGTTTACCATGAGTCTAGGAGAAGTCTGGGCACCTCCATTTCCAAACATTGCTCTCTGTCTCAACAAAACGCAGAGCAGCGCTGCTACAAGTACCAGGTATAGATCTGCCACATAGATAAACGATTTTCTGGAGTGGGAAGGGAGTGAAGAGGGAAAATTGCTATTGGAGATGTCCCCCACAACAGATTTTCTATTTACATTTGATTACATTTCACAGGATTTATTCCTGCAGTGCCCTACAGATAAGAGATGCCAAAGCACTGTTAGAGGCTTTCCCTAACCATAAATTCTACAGAGTGCAATCAAAGTGTCAGTTGTGAGCTCGATCTGTCCTGCATGCATTTGCTGCAGTAGAACTATATGTGGGTTTGATCCAATTTAACAGCCCTACTGCTTTCAGAGCACTGAGGGCCAGGCTTGCTGCTCAGGATTCCTGCTAATTGTTTGAAAACAATGAAAAAGTCTATATACACACACAAGCAGTAAAGAGGAAGGAGGTATATTAAGTCTAGAAGAAGTATGCTGATTAAGTAAAGATTAAAATGCTTCAAAGACTTTCAGGAGATTAAAAGAGAGATTTCCCAGAACAAAAGGCTCACCTGTTACAGACTGCTCCTGCAACTAATAAAACATTCACATGCTAAATCTTTTATATGTAACTTGCTACTGTCTTTTAAGGTAATCTAAAATCAGAGGATTTTTAGCTTTAGTATCAGATAATTTTAACTTTGAATTTCCTCCAAATGTAATCAAAATTCCTTGTATTTTCTGCAAGAAAACGAAAGAATGAAATTCAGTCTGTCATTACATCTCTGATGCATTTGTTCCCCCTTATTTGAAAAGAGGAACAAATTATGGTGTAACAAGAGATCAAATACCAGGATAGATTCCTTCCCTTCCCTTCCCTATCCCTTCCCTATTCCTTCCCTATCCCTTCCCTTTCCCTTTCCCTTTCGCTTTCCTTCCCTTCCCTTTCTCTCTTTCTCTCTTTCTCTCTCTCTTTCTCTCTCTCTTTCTCTCTCTCTCTTTCTCTCTTTCTCTCTTTCTCAAAATGTACTTGAGGCAGAAAAGCAAAGAGATAGCTTCAAAAATCCACTTTGAGCTCCCTGTTACCATACTGCTCCAAACATTCCCCTGCAGTAATCCAAGGGATCATGAGGGAATTTTTTAAGGCAGTATTTTCACACTGTAGAGCTCAGATCATGCAAAGGAAACCAAAATGGTGCCAAGAATTTACGCTCTAGGACCTGCCTGGTCCAGCATTAATACATGATCAGCATTTTAAAAACACAGAGTTCCAACACTGGTTATTAGTATTACTACTAACATTACAGCAGACTGTTTAGATAAAAGTTAATGATATTTAAAAGAATTTTTGATGGATTCTTGGTGTGATTTATTGCATCTCTATGCTATTAGTGAATAAAATTAATTTTCAGTATATAAGCTGTAGCCAGAGAAAACAATTTATCATTGAAGCAACCATGGTCAAATTAAAGTTCATAATTTATTAGATTGGAGTATATAATCTTACTGAAATTTTGGTATTTTGAGAGATTGTTCATCATTTTTCTTGGTAAAAATTGAAGAAAGAAACAAGGAGCTACAAGTCACTCAGCAAGTTTTGGCTTTTCACAAAACCTATTTTTATTCTAATAAGAAAGGAACAATACAAGTATCATACTTCTAATCACTTAGACAAAATTTCTATGTATCAAATTAGTTAAGGATGGATGAAATGAGATTAATTTTGAGCAAAATGCCCTTGGTCTTTTTTCATTGTTGTCCACAACTTTACCTACACTGAATAAAATTTCATATCAATGCCTGGAGTTATTCATTGAATTTACTGCTCTTTAATTTTCTTTTCTCGGGAAGGCTAGGCGTTATATTCACATGCAATAAATGTTAAAATGTTTCTATCTGTAACTAGAATTATTCGTTTTAGCCATGACATCCACTCAAGACAATGAACTCACAAAATCAAGCCAGTAATTTCTGTGTGATTTATTCCCCATCTTCCTTGTTGCATTAGGCCCAGATGCATTTTACTTTGAAAGTCAGAACTAGGCAATTGGTGGGTAAAGTTATTCATGGTCATTCTGTTCAAAAGGAGAAAATTGACCAACAGCACATTTATATAAAATCAAAATATTTTGGAGGAAGAAAACCTTACAATGTTAATGTCAATTAAGGTTATTTTACATTACAGCTAGCTATTTCCAGAACTTATTCTGAAGTCTGACCTTCACCATCCTCCCACATATCTGTGTAAATAACTCTGAATGATCCAAAATCAAAATTTTGCTGCATGGCAAAATGAAGAATACAGAAGAAGCCTGTGCTACACCACCTCCAGGAAGGGATGCATATGAAAGTACCTGAGGGGATGATTCCACTGTTACCTCAAATTGCCCTGAGGCCTTCTGCAGATTTTGCCATCTTGCGCTACTGATGAAGGCTCACTATAACAAACTTGCTGATAAAAGTTATACTCCAGGGACATCTCTGCTTCTTGCTCTCTGCTTTTAAAAACTTAAGATTCATTTACTCCCTTTCCATACATGCAAATATATTATCACATTACTGATTCTTCATGTCATGCTCATCAGTTATCTATTGGGTTTCTCTTCTTTCTAGGTGCAATATGAGGAAAAGTATGAACAAGAACATCTCTGATCAAACACCTGGAAACCTCTTCCACCATTCTTAAGGACCAGAAGTGTAATTATCTAACAGGTGACTAAGTATTTATATGTTAAGTAGGATTTAATCTTTAAAAAATATTCTATAAACTCATAATTGTTATAACTGAATTAAAGGAAATATTGATTCTTTGCTGAGTAAATTTAGCAAGTCTTTTAACATTTGTCTAGAAGTATTTTTTGCCACTTTCAATGTCACGACTCTCTTGCAGAAAGCTCGAAATGCTAGGCATATTAAATACATATGCCTTGTGCAAACAGGTACTATGGGGAGTTTTTTTTTTTCTTTTCCCAGCTACCAAAAAGCATGAAAGAGACTGCATCTAAAACTGCAGTCTCTGTAATTGTATGACTGGTCCATGGACTGCATGGACCAGTCATACAATTACATAGCTTCAGGTGTTCTATTTCTTTAGTGTCAAGAAGGTATTATTTTTAGATCTCAACCTCAGTGAATACAGAAAATGAAAGATCCTTTTTATTTTTTCTGGTTTTTTTAACATTTAATATCAGAATCTTCTTGCAATGGTCTAGGAACCTAAAAGGTGACCCACTTTCTATTTTTGGCAGCAGAAAAAGCAGACTCCCCTTATAAAACACATATGCTGCTACTAGAAACAATTCTGTGCTTCAAAAACAGTATCTGAAAACTGATTCAGCTTCTAGAAAGAGTTGTTTATTATGTCACCTTCTTACCTCATTTTATCACTGAGGCCACATTCATCTCCTTGAATAGCAGCCATTCAAAAGAAAGACATTTGAATTCCCTCTATATAATTCCCTCATCTGAATTCTCTCTATATTCAGCAGAAAAAGAAAAATCTCTGTCAATAGAATTGATTCCCTTTGAAAATCTAAGTCTAAAACAAAATGAATTGCTTTCTACAGAGGCTTCTGAGTCTATTGACCATGGACTGATCCCAGACATCTGCATTATAGATCACTAGAGATCGCATTTGTTTTGCAGTATCTTTCCTTTTACACTGTGGCCTAGCAAGATATGACAAGGAAAAATATTTCTATGTATAACCAAAGACTTCATGTTTGCAAAGCTTTCGAGGTCTATGGATCCAAAAAGCCTTTAGACATGTAGCATATCCTTTCAACTATTTCCATCTGACCCACTTATCAACTAGCAGTATTTATATCCTGAGTTACAGAGTACTTACTGAAAATCATTTACTTCATTTTGACCTCTTTTACCTTGAGCATATGAAGCTCAAATAAGTGTAGCAGTTCTTTACATCGCTACAAGAATTGGCATTTTATGCTAATTGCCTCATGCAACTAAACCAAAACAGTTTCAAATATTTAATAATTATAGTTTCACAGAATCACAGAGTGGTTGAAGTTGGTAGGGACCTCTAGAGATCATTTAGTTCAACCATCCAGCTCCAGCAGGGACACCCAGAACATGTGGTACAGGGCGGCATCTAGGTGGATTTGGAAGATCTCCAGAGAAAGATACTCCACAACCTCCCTGGGCAGCCAGTTCCAGGGCTCTGTCATTCTCACAATGAAGTTCTTCCTCATATGGAGATGGAACTGCCCGTGTTTCAACTTACACCTATTCCCCTTTGTTCTGTCACTGTCCACCACTGAGAAGAGCTTGGTCCCTTCCTCCCTACATTCACCCTTCAGTTATTTATACATATTAATCAGATCCACTCTCATCCTTCTCTTCTCCAGCCTAAATAGGCCCAACTCACTCGGTCTTTCCTCGTATGACAGATGCTCCACTCCCTTAATCATCTTTGTTGCCTTCCGCTGGACCCTCTCTAGAAGCTCCACATCCCTCTTACACAGAAGATCCCAGAACTGCACCCAATACTGTAGGTGTGGCCTCACCAGAGCTGAGGAAAGGGGCAGGATCCCCTCCCTTGGCCTGCTGGCAACACTCCTTCTCATGCAACCAGGACCCCATTGGCCTTCACATTTAGCATTTTTGACCAGCAAATCTGAAAGTGTTTTAATGATTATGAGTTTACACATGCAGATAAATGGCAATTCTGTTATGTGCAGTGGTATTTTCTGTCACAGCCTTGGCAGTGTCATTTGTCTGACCTCTTCTCTCTGCTATGTAAGCATGTTAAACATGTATTTGTTTCATATGATTTGGATTATCATACAGATGAGTAAGCTAAATAACAAAAGAAAGGCATTTCTTATGCAGATTAAAAGGAAGTGAAACATGCATTGAACTGCTAGTGAAGTACATTTCCAGAGAGACAATATTTTAGAGAATTTTTCCATATAAGTAGAAATGTAAGAGCTTCTAATTTTGAATTGGTTGACTAATAGACTTCTGGTCAATAGCCATATCTAGAGACAGATTTTAGTACTTCTTAAGAGAGCTTAAAGGTGGTAAAGTTGTTTAGTAATGATTCAGCTTCACTCTGATCAGGCAGATGTTCACCAGAGAGGGTTCTAGAGGAATGCAGTCCTCATTCACCCAAACAATTCTGAGTCTCACATAAAGTACTTGCAAACAAGTGATTGTTCCCATCTCATATGTGGACATTGCTTCAACAGCCAACAGCTGTCTAATGTGAAATGCCTATACTGAAACAAGGTCACCCTTTTCCTCCTTATTTCCTCCAAGAATGGCCTCTAAAATTGACATTCTTCTTGATTTTCTGCTTCCAGGCATTCAAGATGTGCATGGTGGTGACCTCACTTTCTAAAGAGATAGGAGAAGGTTTCAGTCCTTTCAAACTGAGGAAATCAGAGAGCCCAAATTTCTCCCTTTCTGGAGGGAATATCAATGTCATCAGGATGGGAGTGGGGAGACAGTTTGGTCTATCCAGACTAGGTTTCCTCTTTGAGCTTGGGAAGGCACTTCTTCTGCCTGAGTCCTCCTAACTGTGGAGCAGGTTTGACACATGTGATATGATCAGAACAGTTTGGTTTATTTTCTTGTTCCAGGCTGTGGCTAGCAAGCATAGGGCAGCCCAACAGGAACAATGAGAGTCAAAATTGCATCATTTCAGACTTTTGCACCTTTTCGAGTGTCATGACCTGCTCTTTCTCTACTTATGTCTCCCTCTTTTCCCACCTCCATCCTTTCACTAGACAACCTAATCACCTCTTCTGCATTGGTCTCAGTTTTGCAACATCTCTATGCAAATCCACTATTTCTGATTGCATTACCTAGGTAATCTTGCTTTATATGATATATTGTATAGTTTCCTAAGTACTGTTGGCCTTGTACAGCTGTAGGCCTTGTACAACTGTACTCTCAAAATACTCTCCACTAGTTATCTATAAAATTGAGCCATTTCTTTATATCTGTCCCTTAGACCTCTGTGAAATGCATATATCCCTCACAGTGCTATCTCTAATGTTTACCAGGGTCCTACACGGTTATCTGTTACATCCAGCAATTCCTTAAGTCATGCCCTGTAGTTTCTTGCATTCTGTTCAATTAGGTTGACCGCAGGCCAGGGTCTAGTCACCTGCCTGAAATCTTGATACAATCAAGATTGCCCTTGGCCTATACACAGGAGCCAGATGTATATTGAATGGGCCAGCCACACAAAAAAAAGAAGACAAACTAGTTTCACATGAGGGAAGAATGCAGTAGTTTCATTCTGGGTCATTTATCCAGTGCTTTTCCATGTACAAGTCTACAGTCTAAGGGAGGAATGATTTTTCTTTTTGTACAGACTTTGAAAGCAGAATTCACCTCATCTAACATGAGCTATCTAAATGTTATCTATTTATTTAAGACATCTGCACTCAATGGAAACAGGCTGCTCTGGCTGGCAGTTCAGACATTGATTTAAGTGTGGGTGTAATCACACCAATGTCTATTTCTCTTCAATGCAGAGAGTCTGCATAGCTTCCTGAGACCAATCATCTACCTTTTAGATGGGCAAAGCTCATCCATGCAAAAACCTATTTAACAGAGAGTATTTTTCTCTATTTGTTTTCTCTACAAAAACTTGCACTTTTATTAATTCCTATTGCTACAGGAAATTACAGTGACGGTACCCTCTGCTTTAGGGTAACATATTTATAGCATATAGATGTTAAGGTCCATAAAAAGAAGGCTTTGGAGAAAGCATGCAGAAGATACCAACTGTATGAAAGGCAACTTAGAGAAATATGTTCTTCCTACCTGGCTCACAGTCTTTTTCTCATTCATTTGTCAATAAATTGGAAGACGTGCATGCGGGAGAGAGATGGATATTAACTTCCAGCTACTGCTTTTGTTCAGTGCTTTTATGGCAGGAGCACTGAAAGAGAACTGCTTGTGCTTCTTTTTTTCCTTTCCTTTCCCAATCCTGAGAGCTTGTTGTATAGCTAAATGCAAGTACTCAGGTAGGTCCTTTTTCTTTTCTTGTTTTCTGTTTGTCAGTACAATGTATTTATAGCAAAGGAAAAATCTCTCTCTGGTCATCAGTGCTCACCTACAAATCTGATGACACACAAAAATACACACCAGTCACAGGCAATCCAGCGGGATGTCTCTGGAGCACATCAGTGTTTTAGGCTAGAGGAGGAAAACAGCTCATACCATGAAGAACTGGCTAGCCTATCGGAAATTTCTCAATTTTCTAAGCAGAGACCACTTTTTGTCTGAAAACTGCAGGTGTCCCCTAAGAAATGTTGTTTCCCATGCCATTTGCATCACCTATTTCTCTCATTCTCTTATTTATTTCTTGTTGTTGTTCCCTGTCTGCCTGTAGTGTGAAAATGCTAGAAGAAATTAAAGACACACAATATTCAAACCAAAATCTGAGACATTAATCTATATTACTTGCTTTCAGCACTGGGGACAAAAAGAACTGGGAAGAAAGTGGCAGTTATTTACTAGCTTTGATTGGCCAGTCTTTTTTTTGTAGGTGAGGTCATCATGCTGGGTGTAATTTTAGGGACAGATGGTGGAACTGGGACAGACAATAAAGAACAGATGGCCATTGAGAAGTACCATAATAAAAACATGTGGTTTGGAGCTGGAGTGCCTTCTCCTCCTTCCACATCAAACAGTCTAAGTGTTAATCTATTTAATTCTAAATTTAGGTTTTCCACCGATGGATTATAGTAGCTACAGTTGCTAACATTCATACATTTTAGTTCAGCATTTTGTCTTTTGAGGCAAATTTTCTGATTCACAAGGGGGACATTAAATCAGTATTGTCTTTTATTTCAATTTAAACACTAGCTGGAAATGGGGAAAAAAGCATTTAAAAGACCTTTTCTGTTTCTTTTTGGCAGTCAATGATTTCTACTTTCCCCATTAATCTACTGTACAAAGCTGCTATCATGTCTACAAAAGAAAAACAGCAGACTTGGATATGAATGTCATCGTCACCTTCTTTTGAGGTTACAATAGCCTACATCTAGTGACATACCTAAAATCCAGCCATATTCTTCTCAGATTATATGATAGCATCATGTAGAGAATACAATAAGAATACAGTAAAGTGGAATGGCTTGTCATTCAGGTACAAACTTGGAAAACTTGGAAATTTTCTGTCTGATGCATCTCAGTGAGTTTGGCATTAAAGCGTCACGTCATAGGTAAAGACATTTACAGAACAGAATAAAATCTCCTCTGTAAAAGATGTTGTTAAGCATTTGTTTTACTCTTAGAAATCCAAAATTCAGAAAACTCACAATGGTGTACATTTTAAAAAAAGACAATTGTGGCCATATATGGCTCTAAACAGGCAAAAACAGTGGTGATTCCACATCTAACAAGCTAATCTGGTTATGAAAGTCTGAATGAAATGAAATCAACTCCTTTTTTTTTAATCCTACAAAGCACTGTCTGAGAAGCTAGAGTGAGCTGCATACATCTTCTAAAGGTCTCAGATACTGGTATTCTCAGGAAACAAAGTAAACTTCATAAAAGGAAATCTCTGATCTTATTCACTTACAGCATTACTCTGTCTACACCAGCGGACTCTTTCCTGATTAGCGGTAGATTACATGATCAAAGTCACGTCAGAGTTTTGGTGTGTTTAAATGCCACGGGCAATTTTTGATTATTCCTTTTGTTGAAGTGATCAAGGGTTTTGATTCAAAATTCAGTGAGTGGAAGAGAATTGAGGAGAAAATTAATACAAATTAGGATAAGTAGTTTTAGCATATCTCAAATGCAAGTGAAGAAACCTAACTGACAATACCAGGTCTGACATGTTTTCAGAGAAGGATAGGAAAAGACAGAGGTACTCTCCCACTGTCTGCTTCTATATAAAAGAGAAAAAAAAAAACAGCCAATGAGATTGCAAGAACTGGTCTACATGCCTCAGACGAATTTTCTAAAATTTTATGATCAGCAAATGGTGATCACATTTTACAAGACACCATTTCCCTAAGATCTTTTTTCAATAAGAAGCTCTTTAAAAAAATATGAAAATATTTCCCCTGAAATGTAGCATGTACATGCAAAGTAAGTCGTAATCACTTTATAAGGACACCCATGAAATATAATAATGTGTAGAAAAATATGCGACAACCCAAAATTTGCATATGGCAACTACTAAAAGGAATTCAGTCCTAAAAAATGTTGAAGTCTGGTTCATCATCTAGAACTAATGCACTAGATTCTGTCTCTCAAAAGGTATAGCAAGTAGACAAGTTCAAAAAATATTAAAGGTCATGGTCCATGGCAGAGAACTGGTAGAAAAGACTTGTCCACTGCCTAGGCCCTCTCTTTTGTAAATGTGTGGTGCCCTCTCCTCTCTCCTCCTCCATCAATTCTAAAGGACTCTCAGCAAGGCAGCTGATGTTTCCTCTGAGCTTGACAGAACTCAACCTTTTTAGTGGTCTGCTAAAAAGAAAAGTATTTACAGTTCATATATTCTTTCAAATTTTATGCACAGATTGATAGAAGAATATTATATATTCCATGCTTTCAAATTTGCCACCAGCCTATTTTACTTGTTCCAAGATGGTTTAATGTTCAATCGGAAAGCCTTTGGCTTTTTATCTGGAGTTAAGAATAGGAGCCATTTATATGTATGGAGTGCACCCACCATTTCATTTTTAAGACAGGCAGGTAGCATATTAATGAAGAGTGTTGTTATCAACAGTTGTGCAAATTACTCTTTGGCAAACATATACACAAGTCCTCTGTTTATTTTGACAATAACAGTAAACGTGATTATGCAAGCAGACTGTTCACAGGACATGTTTTACCGAGAAGTCTGCATAAATACCAATTATTCTCAACTTTAATTATAAGGTAGATAAATACTATCATTATTTTGCACATGGCAGAACCGAAAAGTTAAGTAGCTTTCTCAAGTCCTGAAAGAAATAGCACAGATTAACATATTACTTAAATTCACTGTGTATTCAGCTGTTATATTATGCACTCTGGATGGAGTTTGTTGCCATTATTATTCCTAGAAGACTCTCCAGTAGATCAACAGGAAGCTTTTGAGCAAGAGGAAATGTTGTTTGCCATCCTCAGACAACCCAGTTACAAAGATACTTCAGCTGTTTAAAATTTAGCTAAATTAGTAACCATTACTTCTTGCTCTACAGATAAAGGTCACATATGTGAATTTTGTCTGCTTACACAACATTTTATGTAGTGTTAACCCTACTGCCACTTCCATCTTTCCTGATACTTCACATACCTCAGTGAGTCAAAAATCCTTCTCGGAGATCAGGTGCTTGACCCATTCTGGTGAAACAAACTCCACCTGAATTTAACAGCACCATGTGTCTGAGGGTGTCTCAATAGCATCCCAACATCCTCTCAACCTAAGTTGTGCAATAGGATTCTTATCTTTAGCAGGAAAGATGAGGATGACTATCATCCGAGCCCTTATCTCTTTCAGACCATTCCCAGATCCTCACCCAGAGCTCCTACAGTCAGTGCTATTGACATCCACATGAACCACCGATGCAAGATGCTGCAAAAAAAGCTGTTGGCGCTTGGCAGCTGTTGCATAATGTCTCATCTGGGGCTCCTGCAATTCTGAGGACTGCTGGGTCTGGTCGGCAGATGAACTATTCCTCTCAGCCAAGGTTTTACAGACTGCAGACAGTCAGTAATAGGGGATGACAATCTAATTCTTAAATACGACACAATGGGCTGTCTTTACTAAAGACATCCAAGTTCCAAACATTTTCTGGAAAGTCCCCACATATGCCAGAATATGAAAAAAAGATAAACCCATCAGTGAAGATGGCAGAAGATATTTCCATTTTTTTATTCTGCCTGCCATAATGCCTGCCAAATTTTAAATCTCCCCGGCCTGAACTTCCTCACAACCTCACAGCTCTCTTGCTGCACTTCATTGATACTTACTTCTCACTGTATACACTAATAACCACATTCTTATTCTTGTTAGCTTTTTCACTTAGATCATCCTGCCTCTGTAATTACTGTATTGATGAAAGGCCACCAAATGGGATAGCACATCCTGGCACCCAGCACCTTCTCGAATAGCAAATTGCTAGACATCCCAGCCAGACACATAACAAACCACAAGAACTAATAAACAAGGCAAATTCACCTGCAAGAAATTACATTTCTTTTCTTTGAGTTTGATTTCTACAAATTTCAATTTTCTAATTTCTTAAGAACATGGAGCAACATGTCGCATCCTCACTTTGATCCTTTCCCTTGAATAAAGATTTTGGAGGGATACACTCAGACCACATACACAGCAACGCCATTAAATGAAAATTGAGACAGATGTGTGTTATTAGTTCACTTCACTCACACTTTCTTGTTTTTATTTCACAGGTAAGAATATTAAAATTGAAGACAGAGTGAGAAAGACTTTTTGATCTCCTAAGAGGAACTGTTGATACAAGCTATAAAATGAGGACTGAGAAAAAAATGCTGCCATATGTGCTGATAAATCACATGAAGGATTTATAGGGGACTAGTTACACAAACTGACTAAGAGGGCTTTTGTCTGCACTGACGACTAATTGACAAGAATTAGATTACAAGATAACTGCCTGAGAACTTCTACAACCAGCATTGCCTACAGGAAATCTATTGCGGGGGGGCGGCTGGGGGAAGCAGCTACTCTGCACAGGCCAACATCAACAGAAATGTCACATTTTGTGTCTGATAGCTTTTAAAAAGCCAGCAGGATTCTTTTGGAGTGGAATACAGTCAAAAAAAAAAAAAAAACCCAAACCCAAAAAAAACCCCACAGTACACAAGTTTGTCATTGGAAAACATGGGAGTTTTAGCATCTGTTGAACACCCATCACTGCTCAAATTCCTCCCTCCATGCAACAATTTGTATTTGCAGAAAGTAGCACAATTTTTCATCCTTGAAAAAGCAGGGTGAGATGGAGGCACTGTGAAAATGGGTGGGAGTTTAGAGTGGCATAACTGTTCCTAGCACATATCCTGCAGATCGTGCAGCAACCTATTCTCTCCCAGGAGTTCTGGAGGCAGTAGCTCATATGTAAATATAAATGTGTATTCCATTATCTGCCTGACTTATTATCCATATCTGCATTTCTTAATAATGGAAATTAACTTAGAAGGAAATGTTACCTTTGAGGACACTCAATTTTATAGCTCATGTCAAACACAGACATCTTGCTTAAAACAAACAGAACAAGTTTGGTGGGGGTTTATTTTTCATTATGGTACGCTTTTCATATTTTATAAGGCCTGAAATTAAAATACCTTTAAATCCGTTAAGTGTATTTTATGCTCTCAGTGTTTAATTTCACTCTGCTTTCTAGCATTTCATAAAAACTAATGTCACGAGCCTGAAAAAAGAACCATGGGATTTAGTTTCATTGAGATGATTAAAACACTCAAAATACTGCGGTCTGGAAGCTGCAAGGTAGATCAACTCTGAAGATATGAACTGGCTTGAATTTGGTATGTGCTTAAATGCATACCTGAAGTGAGTCTGTCGGATTAGTCATACTCTCTCTCATTCTTTCATTTTCTCAGGATTTTCGGATGGTTTCCAGAAATGTACTGGGCTCTGTCTTAAGAAATGAACAAAAAAACAATCCATCTTCCAACAAACCAACAAACATAAATAATAAAAAAAATTTTAAACTATAGAAGATCTTTTTTTCTTCAGATGCCCTGTGAAAAACTCTGAAGCCAATGAACTATAGAGCACAAAATCTGCCCTTCTGCTCAAGTGACTTCCTCACAGACAAATGTATTCCCTCCAGTGAGGGCTGGAAGAACATTTCAGGTGAAATCTCAGTTCCAGAGAATTTGTGAGATTTACCACTCTGTTCAATAGGGCAAGCATTTTTTAAAAAACTGAAAGCTTGTTATCTTCTCCTCTCCAGAAAGCCTCTTGATCCAAACTGAGGAAAGCATAAAGAAGAAGGAAAGGATTCACTCAGAAGCAGTTTCAAGTAAATGAAGCAAGTCAAATAAGCCTTTGTTTTGCTTATTGCTATTACTTGCTTATTGCTATTAGAACTATGAATAAAGAAGGATTTTATTAGCATTTTATGCCTGCCAATACTTTTTTAAAAAGATGCCTAACTTTGAGTCTTTTGCATTTGGATAATTGTTTTGATATTAGTTTTTTATCTATCTATCTATCTATCTATCTATCTATCTATCTATCTATCTATTTATTATTTCTTTTCTGTTCGTTTTTCTTTTCACCAGAAATCTTTTAGCCAGAGACAGGATAACATTAATAGTAACAAATGAAATATAGGTTTTGCTATGTCTGTTCAACAGATTTCGTTTTGGCATGTTAATTACAGCTAAAGCATGAATAAATATACCTCATCTATTTTTGGATCTGTGTTCTGCTAAAAGCCAATTTCAAAACCAGGGCTCAGCCTAAACCATGCAGATGTCATGCTAGAACAGTTCCCTCTTGTGATATAGATTCATCCATAATGGTCCATTCAGGGTCAGGTTGCTCAGAGCAAAATGGCTATTTCATACAACCACTGACTCTTTCATAGCTAAAAGCCCCATTGAGGGATCTCAGCAGTGCCACCAGCAAAGCAGAAACCAGTGGGTAAGAAAGTGGAAGTGAAAAACAACAATCTTCATGTCTTTTCCATCATGATTTATGAACACATACTCATTGGCAGTTATTTAGATTTACTTGGGAGAGACTCACTGGAGTAGGTGCCAAAATTCAGAGCTTTGAGACTGCTCTGCAGCCTCATGCATGCCACTTACTGTAGGCAGGGACACCCTTCCCAGCTGTCTTCCCTGCTCCCTCCAAGTGGGCAGGAGAAATGCAAGTTGTGGCTGCTAAATGAAAAGCGTACTGATAGCTGCAGACCATAGGAATCCAAGACTAAACATTTCTTTCATGTTCAATGGGCTGGGACAGTAGTTAAACAGTCTGACATCCATGAAAAGCTACTGGTAGAAAAGATATGTCAGGGAGAGAGGCAGGGCAAGAATCCTTCACATAAGGTAGAATAAAGATACAACAGGATTATAATCAAAAACCGGAATGCCTCACAGAGTGAACAAAAATCTTTGAGAAGAGCCCAAGATTTAGAATGACAAAGAAATAAATGAGGTGAAAGCATCCCGGTACTCTAGAATTTTTACAGAATCTCCTCCAGATATATAAAAGAACAAGTGTTTAATTTATTTGCTAGGTAACAGTGGATATTTAATCTAGTGGCTAGTGGAAGAATGGGCATAGCTGTTAACATTTTGACCTCCAAACAACCAGCTCTACACAAGGCTGCCAGCCCCTGGAGCAGATGAGTATGCATTAGCAGTTTTCCACAGGCAAAGATTGAGAATATAGTGCTGCAAAGTTTCCTCTCTCCAGCATAAGATGCAGCAAAGAGCTGCTCTGTGGGAACTCAGTACCAACCTGGTTGTCTTGTAATCCCTCTCCATGCTGTAGATGGGCTTTCAGAGCACTCACAAAATGTGCACCATCCCTGTGATACTGCTATGGTGCCACATATCCATACTGTGGGAGCTTTCCCTGGACAGCCATGGTGGTTCAAGCTCTGCAAGTTGGACATGTCCATGCAGTAGCTGCATTAAAAGACATCTCTGTGATTTAGCTGCTAGTCTGGCAAAATCCAAATTCTCCCACAGTCTTCTTATTTGACCTTGAGCAATTCACCGCATCAGTTTGTCCTCTAGTTTCCCAAGATCACACAAAAAGAAGAGAAATTTATTATCCTACCTGGCCATCTTGTCTTTTCAGAATAGGATATTCTTAGGATGCCTAAGTTCTCACACTGCAGGTCTGTGCTGTGTTTACATACAAGAGAGTGACTGAGGCTAACAGGTACTACTGTATCATAAATATGTAATAGTTGGTGAAAGCTAAAAGAGCACAATGAAAGAGGTACTAGGATGACACAAACTAAATGGTGAGAGTCTTTTTCAAGAAAAGAATATTCTAGAAGATACATGATTTATATTTGTTAAACCAAATATTATATCTTTCTGGTTTTTGAGAGAATTAAATTTACATTCTAAGAATTCAAAATATTTACAGATAAACTGCCTGGGAGAGGAGAATATTGCATGCATTCAGCAGTTCTTCTAACATTATCCTTCATTCATATCTCCTATGCTAGCATCTGGAAACATAACAAAATGTTATAGCTTGCTGATGCTATGTGTGAACACAGAAAGACCTCATAAGAAGAAGAGTGTTTATATGTCAAAGTGTTTGTATATCACTGTCTCTGTGCTGTTTACCAAGGCTATACAGAACCTGTGATAACGCTGGCAGACTCTGATTCTTCTTATACTTTGATTCAAGGAATATTTTATTACAGAATCAGCAGGACAGGAAAAGGACTCACAGCTTAGCAGTTTCCTTCTATTCATCAGAGGACAATGGGGACAGATACAAAATGAGGTTCTAGACAGCTACACTTAAAAATAGGATGGAAATCCCCTTTCCTTCTCCTACTCATGACTTTCAAAGTGGTTGTAAATATTTCCACTGATCTGCAACTGTAACTGTGAAGAAGAGAAATTATCCTACACTTCAATATGTAAAAGACATATATATCATCTCCTGTGAAGTGTGTTTGCCTTTATCAGTATGAAGCTCTTATATCACTTCATTTGCAACCTTATCCACTCTAAATGCTAGCATTAGCCCAAAAAATGAATAGTCAGGCTCATTATTACAAGCCTCTTCAGTCTCAGTAGTAGTTTGCAGCAGTGGTGAATGTAGCATCTCGAGCTCCTGGAATTGTGAAGGGACATAGCCTATGTAAGTTTGGGACATTCACATATCACAGGGTAAACAGATCCTCATATGTCCATATACTTCCCAGATGTTCAAAACTTTTATAGCTAATTTTAAAATCTGTTTAAAAGTCACAGTCTTACATAAGCTTTTAATGAATCAAAAATGAGCATAAAAATATATGTAAACTAATTGCTCACATTCTGTTTTTTTTTAAACATAACTGAATGCAATGTCAGAGATGTTGAGGTGGCTATCTTTTGCATTCTTCAAGTGGGATGCAAAATCATGTAGAAGCCTTAAAAGTTCTCATTGAGTCACTCAATTTATGTTCTTGTGTATACATTAATTTTTAGTGCTATGCAAATATTTTTACTGGCATGGTATCCAACACTCTTGAGAATCTAACTGAATTCACAAATTGTTACAATATTTCTCTGTTAATTTAATCTTTTCACAGTATATTTTAGTGAATGACTCTCTAGTAAGAAAATATAAAGACAAATTTAGCCTGGAAATTATATAAAGATTTCTAAGTATTAGAGAAATGAGGTTCTGAAAAAAACCTTTCAATTTCAATCCTGATAATTCCCAGCTAAGTCATAGAGTTGATTTTGATGACTGTGTGTGGACTGTGGGAATTATACATATATCAAAATTGGCTGCAATAGAAGAGGTCTGGACTCAATGATCCAAAAAGATATCTTCCATCTCTTTGTTTTATTAAAAATGTTCTCAGAGTAACTATAACAAAATATTTTGCTATAACTATAGCAAAAATACAAGGAAGCAAGTATTTTAGCATATTTTTTTTGTATATAAACACCTCCCTCACAAATTACTAACTACAGTGAGAGAGGGATTATTGACTTTTATATTTTTTGATTTCATTGAAAATAAAGTTTAAGGTATTTTATGGCAGACTAGAATCAAATTCAAATTTATTCCAAGTAAAGAACAAATAGAAAGTTCTTGTCACACTTTTTTATTACATATGTTAAACTGAAAATATTTAGTTCTTCTGCTTTCTTTTAACTGAGATTCTTTCACTTAAACTCCAAGATGAGCTCAAAGCAGTCAAGCATTTATAAAGGTTAAAAGACCTTTGAAAGGGGATCTTGTTCTCACTTGTAATTTCCTCCTCCACCTCACAACTCTTGCCTGTCAGCCTCTTTCACATTCCCTTTTAGGTACTCAAGGTCTCTGTGTATTCCTTTTAAGTCTCCAAAGGTTATAAAGGCAGGAAAATGAAAGTGTCTGAGAGAAATCAAAAGAGAACCCTGTAAATGGACACTTTTCTTTTGCAAATATTTGTTTTTCTCATCTTGAGGCCTTCAGGTATGTTTGATTTAAGGCACTGAAAGAGTAAGCAGTCTAGCTGGTAGAAACTCTTTTTTCCACCAAACTAACAACCACAAGGATTAGAGCCCTAAAAGTGTTTGTACTGCATCATACCTGATGGTAGTTCAAATCTCCCCACTAGCTAGCTCAAATAGTTCACCACAGACATTTTTGTGACATTTTACCAGAAGCTCTGATAAATAAATGGGCTTCAGAAAAAAAAAGAATTTCTACTTCATTCTATTTCTACTGGTAACTTTTGTTAGTATAGGAGAAGACAGATTTGCAAAGACTGTGTGCTGACTTTTTTATAATAACTTGCCCTACATCTTTGCTTATACATCTTTTGTATAAGCAAAATACCATTGAGATAGATATATTTAGAACTTGTTTGCAGAGTGATGCAAATGTCTTTTTTAAAAGCCCAAATAAAAGCTTTGCATACAGTAGGCATGGGAAAGTTATAGAGATACTTCTATACCTCTCTGTTAGATCCAAGTTCTGGGGATCTGCACGACATGTTTCAGCACCATCATTCCAAGAAGACTCAACATAGCATACAAAATTAGAAAAACATTGAACCTAAAGATTTAGCCACATACCTAATTGAGAAAAAAATAAATAAAAGCATGTGTAAAAATTCCATCAAAGAGCATAAAAAAATCACTGCTAAATGAATTAAATGATATTTCTGGCAAAAATGGCACTATTCTCTCCATCCAATAGGATGGAAGACACTGAAACACGTGGCCCACAATGTCACAGAAGTTTAGCTGAGATAGAGGTTAATTTTTAATTTATGTAAAGGCTTTATTTTGTAAAGGAAAAAGAGATGATAGAGCTCTTGTCCAACAAGAGTTTATCTAAAAGAAACAGCACCAGCCTATTGCTTTCCAGCAGTCCAAAAAGCTAGCAAGGTGAACTTTTCTTTTAAAGCTCAGGCTTCCCCAAACAGTTGATCCTCTACCCATATGGTTGTCATCCTAATAACAGCACCTACTCCAATTTCCTTTACCCCTTGAATGAGTCTGTTGCAGGGGAAGTACCAAATCTCTGCCAAAACTTTCCATAATAGACAAATGTCATATAGCTAAAAGTTAAAAAGTCTTTTCACATAGAAATTTGCCCTAGGAGTCAATTGCTTCTCACTGTCTTTTACATTTTTTAAAAAAATCACTATAAATGATATAAATAAACATTTGGATTTTGACTGATATTAATCAATGACATTCTTGTATGAGCTCCAAGTCATTTATGTTTTCACTATGTACTGTATGTCCTGGCTCCTCAGCCAAAACACAGTTCCCAATATATGCCTCAATCTCTTCCTGCATCTGTAAGGGAATGATGACCGTTCAGCACTCCCATCATTCAAAGAGTGACCATAATGAGGTTCGGTTGTCTTTTACCTCAAGTAATAACATGGCTCTCGTCCATCCTTAGGCAGTCACATTTTATACTTCCAATACCTTTCTAAAATGCTTAGTAGCCACCTGGGAAAATGCTGACAGGCTCCTGCCGACCGAATTATAAGACAAGTAAACAGGAACTCTGTGTCCAAGACACCAGTGTCTTTCTAATCTTAAACTATTACTGATGGTAGTTTAAAATATCATGATGTTTTTTGGGCAAAGTTTTGCCATTTTTTCCCCCCTGAAAACTGGCAATGTGCTTGATGCTCCTAAGGAAGTAACTTCAAGGACTGCCATCTTGTTCTCTTTTTCACACTAAGAAAACAAACCAAAAAGGATCTGAAACACTGTTGAAAGCAATAAAAGCAAGACGTTTCTTCAGTTCCTTAAAAGCAGGAAAACGTCTGGCCCAGAAGCATTGGGCTCCAACAATGGAAAATTTTAGCAATGCAATTAGCTGCCCTTTAGAAAATCTATATTTTTGTCTAGTGTAGGCTGAAATTATGTTTTCTCTCAAGACTGCTGTTTTTTAAGTAATTGGAAGTTACAGTTAGAATTATCATAGCAAAGGTAGAAAGTTTCTAAAAGGTAGAAAGTTTCTAAGGTAGAAAGTTTTTGTTGTAAAGCAACAAAATATGGTTCCAATACTGCAAAAATTTCACTAGGGAAACTAGATAGGGGTGAACTGAAAATTGAGCACACATTGTTGGGTCATGAACAGCACAATCCTGTACTTGCTAAATAATGTTATTCAGTCATCTCAGTAACATTTGACTTTTTAAAAGCTGCACTAATTTGCTTAGAGCGTATATGCAGTAGATGCAGCCTGGTTGGTGGTCTTAGCTTTTACAGAGTGTTGCTTTAATGCAGTCAAACAGAACAAATTCTAGTAATTTATTATCGGACTAGATTTCATTCTCTGGGCAAAATGCCATGAATTTGGGGGTCAGGGTTAGGCAGGCTGCACTAAACATATCTTTTTTTTCAAACCAACCGGCATATCTGACTGTAAGTCTTTATGTATAATCCACTAGAGTTTCAGTGGCCTTCCCTCACTCGTTATTTACTGCAAGTTTCTGCATACTAAGAAAGAGCACTAATTGTCTGCAGAAAGTCATGGGGAGTTTGCTCACTTACCACCAAGTGCATAGCTGGCACTGGAAGTCGGCACTGTATGAGGAAGCAGAAAATATGCCATTATTTGGCACATTTGAGTGAGTTTAAAATACCGTGTCTAGTCAGTATATCATATCACCCTTGTTTTCCCACAACCACTAGCGTCCTGAAATACTGAGGCTTATTCCTGTGTCTGAAATATCCTCCCAGGATAAAGACATATCATAGACAATCAACAAGAGCTGCTTCCAGAGCCTGCTGCTGAACCCGCTGCAGCTCTCTGGGCTTTGCCTAGGTAAGACAAGAGTCAGCAGGTTCCCAAGGAGAGGAAGCACCCTTTTAGGTGTATTAGAAGGGTCAGAAAGACATATCAGTGAAAGCTGTCTGTTCTGAAAATAACCATCCACATTGGCTCTGTAGTCTTAGCGTAAGAAAAACATGTATGGTAATCTTCAGACAGTAAGGAATGAATTAATAATCAGTCTTCAAAGCCAATAAATCAGGTCTCCTCTGCCATCAGGACAGCAGATTCAGTACTGCCTTGTGAATAATTTTGATGCCAAGATTAGATAAAAACAGCTCTTTGTTTAGCAGGCAGCAGTGCATAAACTGCCCTCACGGGCATATTGAAACTACCTGACCTGCAGTGCCAGGGTTTTGCCTGGAATGCTTGATCACTCTAATTGCACTCACTAATTCTTTATATTAATAGTGAGATTGCCAGAGCAGCAGAGAGGGAGATACTAGCCAGACTTCCAGTTCCTTATACAACAGGAAGTCAATATGATTAGATTCAAATTATTGTAAAGCTAGGTACACGATCTTGGAAGTCCCTGTCCTTCAACACAGAACTGTGCAATAATGATGCAATTAAAAAGAGGCTCAAACATCATTCAGAAGCATTTTCCTTAAATGGTTTTCTTTAATTACCAGGTCTCTGCAGTCACTCAGTTATCCTACAAATAGTATTTAAGATGACCCAGTAGCAGCTGCTGCATCTCTCCTAGATAACTAGCACCATCACTCACATCTTCTTAAAAGAGTAAAGGAAAAGAGGCTTCTATAAAGGGGAAAGTTATGAAGTGTAATAAATATGAATGCATTACAATGTTATGAAGAATTTCTAGACTGTAGTATTATTATTTCTTAATTTGTGTGAAAAAGCTCAGAGACAAACAAGCAATATATTCCCTTGGGCTTTGCCTTGGAGATATCAGGCCAAATGCTCTCCCACACCGCTGAGCTTATTAGGATGAAGGTTGCAGCCACAGGGAGCATCATGGCTCCTTCATAAAGGAAAACACATCCCAGACTGGTATGTCTACAGCTCAACAAGTAAACAGCATTAAACACAGACCTTGCAAAGCAGCTTATTTCCACTTTGTTCCCAGTGTTCCACTGATGTGTAGTGGCAGCTAAGACTAAATATTTTGCATACCAGTGCTGTCGTCCGAGAAGGTACGTTATTGTTTAGGAATTCTGTAGAATGTATTCAAATCAAAATACAAGAGAAAGAAAAATGATTTGTTACTAGCAAGGTCAATGGGTTAACATTACACATAGTCAAAACACGATAAGAGAAGTGAATGTGGTGCCTAAAAGAGGTCAAATTCAGTCCTGATAAAAGATGCTCTATTTTAAAGTTGCACTTTTTTCTCTTTAAAACGCAGCATATTTCTCTTTTCCATGGAAATGTGAATTATACACAACTGATAACTTAATCAAGGATTTAGTCATTTTTGTCTCCTAGCTGGCAAAATCTACCATCAGAACTAATCTCCTGAAAATCATTTGACAAATATTTTCAGATAATTTTTTGGTCTTTCAATTTTTTTCTAGAGATGTGGAACTGTCACAAATATTTAATATACATTCTCTGAGTTGTATTGATTAATATAATCAATATAATTAGAAGATTTCTGGGGACTTTTATCTCAGCTCCCCCAGGGTGTGCCCAACCCCTTCTGATACAAATAGTGTTATCAGTTACAACTTCAAAATTATTTTCGATTAATAATCCCAGCAGTGTTCCCTTTTCAAAACATCTCATGCTACAAGAATTTGATACAGAACAGCCTTGATAAATCATCATGATATCAGAAAGAAAAAAAAAAAGAAAAAAAGAACCAAGGCTACTTTCTCTGAGAAGGCAGGAAAAAAAAGGACTAGTGATTTTTTTAAATCTCTTTATTTACTTGTACATTTTTCTGCACACTATTTACTTCTATTTTCCCTCACTTAGGAAATATCTACAACCACCATATGGGAAGGAGAGGCAAAAGCAGTGTCATCTCCCTCGGTAAAAAAAAATTAGCATACATGATAAGATTGAGGATGTAAGAAATTGTTACCAAAACCTTAAATGATTTTTTGTGAAAAAGTCTTTTGGGAATATTTTGTTCTACAAATAAAAACTTGCAGTGTTAAATCTAAGAATAAATAATATAATATGAAAAGTGGCAAAAAAAGAGGTCTGAGATGAAGGAAAATGAGAAGCGTTGTTCAATTTATTCATTAACAACCTGGATGAAGGCATGGAGTGCTCCCTCAGCAAGTTTGCTGACAATACCAAACTGGGAGAAGTAGCTGATAGCCCTGATGGATGCGCTGCCATCCAGAGGGATCTGAACAGACTGGACGGTGAGAAATCTCATGAAGTTCAACAAGGACAAATGCAGGGTCCTGCACTTGGGGAGGAATAACCCTGGACACCAGTACAGATTAGGGATTGACCTGCTGGAGAGCAGCCCCACAGAGAGGGACCTGGGTGTCATGGTGGACAACAGGTTGGCCATGAGACAGCAGTGTGCTCTGGTGGCCAAGAAGGCCAAGTGGATCCTGGGGTGCATTAAGAAGAGTGTCTCCCGCAGGTCAACAGAGGTGATCGTCCTCCTATCGGCCTAGTGGCCTAGTGAGGCCACACCTGGAGTACTGTGTCCAGTTCTGGGCTCCCCAGTACAAAAGGGATGTGGAGCTGCTGGAGAGAGTCCAGCGCAGGGCTACCAGGATGATCAGGGGCCTGGAAGATCTGCCTTATGAGCAAAGGTTGAGGGAGCTGGGCCTGTTCAGCC
>JAUBOD010000696.1:1628330-1648655 GCA_032353885.1 Nothura maculosa | reverse complement strand
GTAGAGTCTCTTTCTTTGGAGATCTTTAAAACCTGCTTGGATGCAGCTCTGTGTCATGTGCTCTAGGTGACCCTGCGCGTGCAGAGGGGTTGGACTAGATGACCTCTAAGGTCCCTTCCAACCTTAAGCATTCTATGATTCTATAATTTCTGATTTCACATTATTCATTGCATAAAAATACTTGAGTTTCATAGAAATAGAATTACAGGAGTTACGATAAAAAATTACAATATTAAATGGAGTAGAAGAAAATAAACTGTATTTGGATAGTGAAATATTATCCACATTTGACTTTTTAATTTGCACAACTGTTAGCATTTACAAAAAAAGTTGCTCATGTGCAGTAAAAATATTCTAATGAACTAAAATCTGTATTGAAAAATCTGCAAGGAATAGCTCCTAGTTGTTTTAACAAAAGTTCTCTCTGTGGACAAGAATCTAAGATGCTGATGAAGTCATTGTAGAACTTTTATAAGTTTTGGCTTCATTTGATAAAATCAATTTTGCAGAAATATTTGCACAATATTTGAGATAGCAAATACAATGTTACTAGCACCCTTGAAGATAGATGGAAGTAACACCCTAGAATGTTCATCTTTCTGACTGCTCTCTCCTTTTAAGTGTTTTATCCTGTGATCCAAACAGGCAACATAAATGTGAGAGAAGAAACCTCCAGGAAAGGGAGAGGTGCAGGTCTCCACACCCTGTGACATTGCAGTCTCCAGATATGTTGAAAGGAGAAGCAGTAGCTACAGTCAGCTGTAAAACACATGAGAACAATAATCAGTATGTGAAAGATTGCACATATTGTTCTGCATATATAGATAGTTCAAAGGTAAATATTTCAGGATGATTTTCTCTCAATTTCCCTCTCTCATTTTAGGCATTAAATAGCCAGTGATCTTGAAAGAAACACTGTGGATAAAGGAAGGAACTCCTAAATTTGCTAAATTTCCTGAGTGCAGTTTCCTGAGCTTGCAGTGCTCTCAAATGCCTTATTTGAGACAATTAAAAGTATATATTATTCAGACACAGTTCATAGAATAGCTTTTCTCTCTGATATTTAGACTGTAAGTGTCGATCTTTGGTAGAACATAAAGATTATATCATTACATCATTTTAGCTCTCCAGCCAGTTAAGGTACCTTTCTTTTCTGAACAGAAAATTCTTTTGAAGTTGAAGCTTGTTTTCCCTGATCTCTCATTATTTTGTTTTTGTTTTAAATCTACAGTTTCCATAAGTGTACAGCCTAATAAACTTTGTCACCTGCATTCTCTCACAAAACAAACACAAAACAGATGAAAGTGGAGATAGATGAAGGGTGTTATTCAAGGAAATAAATGTAGGAAGTCACATGAGTTTCCAACTCCAAATGTTGGGTATCTAAAAAAGAAAGGCTAATTAACATTTGAAAGTGCCTATTTCTATAAAGGGAGCCAAGAATAACAAGCTTATACTTAATTTGTAAATATCTGAAGGCAAGCAAGAAACAACTCCCACATGATGATTTCATCTTTGGTTTAGGTTTTCTTTCCAGTGTGGCACATAGAATTTGAATAAGGGAAAACCAAGCATAACTCAGTAAAAATGACATTTTCAATACTTTTGAAATTTAGGAATAGTAAATTTAAAACAAAACATTCCTCAGCCTCTTAAATAGCAGCACATTAAGACAAGTAAAGCAAACCTCTTGTGGGAATATTAGCTAATTAAGTCTTGCTAGACCTCTTAGGGTCTTTTCTAGCTCTCTTGATACGATTTCGAGAAAAAAAAAAATCACTTGTTTTGACAAACTTTCCAACATTTTCATGTTCTATATTCCAGCTAGAAAGCTGGACATTTTTGCTGTGTATATCCAAATATTCATCCCTTTCTACATCTTTAGGCCTAGTTTGTGATTTCCAACAAGATTTATCTTTAGGTAAAAAAGAAATGTTAACAGAGTAGCCACTTTTATTTCTACTGCACTCTCAGTTCCACATTAGTTTAGATGAAACACAAGCAACAGGAATCAAACTTCCACCTTCAATAGATATCAGTGCTCATATAGCAAAGGAACTTGCTTTTTTTATTTGCTTTTCCACTGCATGCTTTGTCAGAAAAAGTGGAAGCCAGACTACCAGTGAAATGCCTACCTAGAACTACATCACATAACATTTCCTATTTTACTATTTAGAAGGGAGTGACATTTCCTAAAACCCTGCTGGAGATTTCTCTGATTATAGACTGTCACAAAAGCCCGAACTGTGCTTTTAAAGTCTCTTAAAGAGGACAGATATCCTCTAGAGCAAAAGATGATCTCTCTTACCAGCTTTCAGAAAAGCCCTGCTGTGCTCTTTGCTCCTAAAACAACGCTGGAAAAAGAATGGTAGATTAGAGATATGTTTATAGTTATTAAGTAGAGTATTGCTACATCTCATTTTCAGCTTCTGAGTTGGAACATGTTTACAACTCAGGAACTCTGAAGGTTTCTATGTTAAAGTATTCCTGCCCCAAATTATTATTATAAATTATTATTAGAGTTTCTAGGAAACTCTAGGCTTCAAAAGATAACAATATTAAAGGCATGACAAGTAAGACTATTCCCAATTTATGCAAAAGACATGCAATAGATGTGACTCACTGAACTTGGCAGTCATTTAGTAGATCATCCATAGGCAAGCTTCACCTCTAACTGAGCAACTGTTACTGTTGTTCTGCATGTTTGAACTGAACCTTGCCAGTAACACAGATATTTATGATCAATATGGAGTTAATCATAGCAGCAGAGCTGTCAGAGTGCAAGCCTACGAAAAGCAACTTAAAATCCCTCTTTCAACAACAACGAGTTGCCACTAAGAAAAATATGGTAAAATGTTTATCTGAACATCTATAGTCATAGAAGATTTCATAGCACAAGCCTAAAATACATCAGCAGCAGATACTTAAATTATCTCTACTTTGAGAAAAAATGAAGCATCACAATTACTGATATATAGTACCCAAGGGTCTGAGTAACAGGTCCTGTAGAATGGGTTAAAGGACACAGCACAGGCACCATAGGCACTCTGGTCTCCACAATTTTGACTGTTTTTCACAGTATTTGCAGACAGTTTCCTAATTGTGACTGCAAAAGGCAAGACCATTTCAATTAAAAAAAAGTATTCCAGAACATCAGAAGGACTACTAAAATGTCTTTGCTGTGAGGATTTGGAAGAAAGCAGGATAGTTTACATTCTTGTAAATATTTCTACAGAGGACAACCTGAAATGTGGCAGTATGTGCAGATGTTAGATACCCATGACATCTCCACGTAGTCTGAACTTTGTGACTAGCCAGTGTATTAGGCAGTGCAGAGGGACAGCCTGGTGCTAAGGAGGCTACTGGAGAGCCTAGTGCTGCAGAGCAAGGGGAAAGAAGATCGGGGTTTATGAAGACAATGATCTCTGTAACAGCTGCCTTCAGTACAATTGCCAGTTCTTGATGGTTTGTTAAAGTTCCAAGCACTCATCTTTGATGGGAAAGGAAGGCAGGTGGGTCATTGCCCTTCAAGAAAGGTTTTTACATTGTTCAAAGAGTATTTCTTCTCCTGCTTAGTCTGGACAGGTCCTGAAAACTGAGGAGTGATGTTTAGGGTTGTGTGTCCAAGGAAGCCAATCAAGTCCAAGATCTTAAGACAAATGCTGCCTCCCTACTTTTATCAGGCAACAAAAACATAGCTTTGCCAATTTTGTCTTGGGGACTGAGGCAAAGTGTGGGAGATTTTCCTAGGCCATGGGGACACACTAAGTGTCCATCTGTTTCTGGTGTTGCCTTTCTTAAAGAGGGCAATTGTTCAAATGTGATCTTTTCTGAAGACAAACATTTAGAGCAAATTTAACAGATTTCTAATGGACAACAAACTAAAGAACTACTAAGCACCAAGCTAACACAGGGATTAAGAAAAAATAAACAGAGAACTCTGAGGGTGGATCAAAGCATTTTCTGGCAAGCTGAATTTGAAGAGTAAGGAGCTCTAATCTGAGTCATTAGCAGCTGAGGGAAACTCACGTTCTAGAGCACGAAACACAGGGAATCATATGTAGGCTAGGTGAGTAGTTACCTGTACTAGAAGTCAAGAGCAGGCACACTTTGGTACACCAATGTACACAGGCAGAACTGACATCTGGAGATTTAACCAAAGTAGAAGCTCTGTTAGTAAAAATGGAAAGGAAAAGAAGGGAAGAGGAAAAAGTGTGAAGAGAAAGGTAGTGACATGTCTCTACAGGAGTCTTTGGACACCAAACCCATTCCTCTATGCTCATGCCTTACTCAAGCAAAGGTCTTAATTTAAGAAAAACTAGATCCAGACACAAAAGAAGGCAACATGGTGTTTGCCATTCTGGTTGGCTTCAACCTCCTGCATTTGTGTGTTCATTCTTACAGTGTGACTTCTTGCAGCAGGAGAGGTCCTCAGCACACAGGTCTGCCTAAACAATTGCCACATGCCTTTTGGTCAGAAGTCCCTCCAGCCCAGGAAGCAGATTTTGGGGGGCTTTTTTTCTTTTCGTTGTTCATTTTGTTATTGTTGTTGGTTTTGCATAGGGAGGAGGTCCTTCTCTTTGAACAAGGTCAAAGGGGCAAACAAACCACACAGCACAAAAGGTCTACTTGTTTATAAAAGCAATTCTGTAACAGTCTATATCAGGTCAAACTTTTTTTTTTAACTTCTATTTAACTTTAAACCTGCTTTGCGTTGAAACAAATTTTTTAAAAAAAGGAAGAGACAAACTTTACAGCTTAATCCTACAGGTACGTAGCCAGTGAGCTGCATCACATATTAACTGCTGAAAATAAGCAGCAGCACAAATACAAATGCAGACAGTATTATGGCAAGACCAAAATTCTTGCAGTGATTTCAATTCTCATTCAATTCTATGATTTTTTTTCCCCCATTATCCTTGAAGTTTGACTTCTGAAATAGAATTTCAAGGGTTTTATTTCTGTGCTCTTTCCTAATAAACATTTCTGAATGACCTCTTCAAGTGCTTTGGAGAAAGCCTGGAGTAAACCAGTAGCTTTTCTATGGAATCTGTTGTGGAGCTAACACATGAGTGCTTTTATGTACCAAAGAGGAAGAATTCAATGAAGAGTTCAGCTGCCTTGTTCCTCATGTCAAAAGCGGCATTTTATTTTAAGCTGTTACAGAATCATCGCAGGATTACAGCCACTGATTCCAACTTCTGCACAAAGAATTTTTTACCAGTATGTTTTTCTTTCCTCGTGATCATCTTTAATGGCTTTCTTTTCCTCACAGAAGAGGAGGAAGCAGCAAAATGACAAACTCCTAAACAAAGGCATCATTTATATATGACACATTATATGTTAGGAGAACTCGAAGAACTCTTTGGTTCAAAGCCAAGCATTCAGAGGTTGAGGAAGGCCATAATGAAAATTCCCTGGGCAAACTTAATCAGGCAACACAGGCTTTTGTTACATGAATGCACACAAGCATTTTCTATCGGACTCCTATTCTCACTGAGCTATTGTGCTGTGCTCATTACTGGGTACTACACACTGCCTGCTTTTAACTACTTGGAAGGAAATTCCTTGTATGACTCTTTTGATGAAAAAAAAAGATTTATTTTCAGTCCCAGTAACTAAACTTGGAGCAACCACACCTGCTGAGACCACGTTTAATGCCCTAGATGAAAGAAGAGTGTTATTGACGGTCCTGTAGAAACATAATATGCAAAGTTTGGCTCTTCCTAGGATCTGGTTGGGGACCGAGCATGATGAGTAAGGACAGATGTGCAGAACAGATGCTTACCTTATTCTCAGATAAGCCTGATTTTCCAAGAATAAAGCATAAAATATAACCCCAGGCAAAGGTATGGCATGGGAAATTTCAGTCCTATCCTGGCAAGGTTAAAAGCAACTTTAAAAGAAAGGTTACAAAGAGTTTGATGATGGGAATCATCAAGCAGGCTTAACCATAAACAATACCTCTAAGTATGCTTGCCAAATGTAGAGATCTTCTTACAGTACCTCTCATGGCAAGTAGATAGTTCTCTCCCAATATCTTCAAAGAATTTTTAAATAAAATTACACTTAAATAAAACAGAAATTTTAGTAAGACCAGCCTGCTTTTGTGTATGTTTTTCCAATTCTTAATCAGCTCAGTATTTCCTGTGAAAGTCTAAAATCAGATAGGCATAGTTTAGCAGTGAAAAAAGAGATGTAGTACAAGTTTTCTCTTTTTAGAGTTTGCAGATCACAAACACACAAAGCATTTCTACTGACTGCCAGAAGTAAAAGAGGCATAGTCTGTGCCGCAAAGACTGTGCAGTCCAACCTGACTACAAAAGTTTTTCAAAAAAATTTCCATCTATCTATTTTCCCATCTCAACACATCTTTCTAACAGAAGCGGAGAAAAATCATTAGCTTAGAAATAAACTTGAGGGTCTTCATTTATCAGTCTTGCAGGTAACAAACCATTTGAAAATCTGGTGCTTCAACTGGAAAACCAGATGATACCTGGTACTTGGCAGATGATACCTGGCACCTGGCAGATGATACCTGGCAGAATCCCTTAGGGAAGGGCCTTCATTATTGTGATGTGTAGGCTAACTTCACAAAGAATCTTAAATCATAGGAATTTTACTCTATTTTTCTTTGATTTAGCAGGGTTTTTTTTTTGCTATTTTCCAATTTTGTCTATTAACTTTAATGGAATGTAAGGAGGGAAATGAGGATTTGTCATAGACAATCATATATCAAGCAGATCAGAAAATCATACTGGTTGCTTAAAATGGCTCACACTTCAGTGTTTCTATAACCCAGATGAGCATCACTTTCTGCCTGTAGCTAGCCTCAGAATGAGTCAAGTAATCTTGTAATCATTTTTTTTAGTATCAAGGACCAAATATCACAGATACAGATTGCTTTTTCTTCTTGTTTACACAGTCAAATTGAAAAGCACATTGTCCTGGAGTCTGAGCGCCTTACATGCTAGCATTTTATGACCTCCTCTAACATCATACATGGAGGTCTCATCAAAAACACCAGAACAGCAGGACCAATTGTTTAGCCATACATGGTTAACATACCATGATATTTTGAGGAGAAAAAAATATAGAAAAAAATGCCTTTACCTAATCAAAATAAAGTAAGAAGAAATAGGAAAATACGCAAATAATTTAGGAGAGAAGTTAACACCAGGAGTGGGGGCCTGGGCAGAACCTCTCTCGTATTAAAGGAGAATGCTGCTTCTACAGCAATAATAAGGGCTCTTTCCTAAGAGATTCTACTTGAATTAGTGCATTGCCAGTGTATATCAACCATAGCTATAGGGTTCAGTTTGTAACTTCCAATGTAAACTGAGTCCATTAGGAGTGGTACAGATGTACCACCAAATGGCACACAAAACTAGTGCATTTTTTGAGCTCTTTTTTCCTCTTGAGGAAACAATCACCTCAACTTCAAAGTGTTTTATACTCTGTAGGAAATAAATGTGGAAAGATATTGACCAAAATTTTTCAGCCATGTCACACTAAATGTCCTCAGTATGTTACAGTGACAAACAGCAGTCCTGTCCTATGAGCGAAATTTACTTTTACTACTCTCTTACCAACAAACATTGCTTATTACAAATATTTCTGCTGATACTATTTCCCAGACTGCCAAAACCTCTATAACCTTTTCCCTCCTGAGTTTGGCTCATGTACAAAAACAGCTTTTTACAAACAAGTCTGATTAAAACTCTTTTTTTCCCTTATATCAAATTTCAGAAATATCATATTTATACTTTCATTTCTAGAGTTTTCAGAGGAGGTGACACATATCATTCATCTAAGTAGTTAGTGCTTAAGGCATCAGCATAACCTGGCATAATATCAAAGCAGTTAATGAATTTACCCTAAAGGACCTGTAAATTTTACCAAGTTCATGATTAATGTTTTTTTTTCTTTAAAACTGTCTCCATATTTTTGCATTCTTTCTGTTTTACAAGCAACAAAACCAAAACATATAAGGGATAAAAATGTATGTGAGTTAATTTAGTTGAGCCTCAATGGGATGGCAAGTGCCCTGTGCAGCATTTCCTTATGGTCCTAGTCTCCCATACAGACGTTACGCACATTCTGCACCAAAGTTTGTCAGGGCCTGGTCAGACATTGTGTCTTGGTCCTAAGGCGTTGCTTTTGGAAAGATACGTAGTTATGAGATCAGGAGTTGCAGTGTACTCCAATAGGTCTCCGGTCTGTACACTCAAGGAAATACTCAGGGAGTACTATCCAGAGCTTATCTACTCCCAAAATTTCAGGTTGAGCCACTAGTTTTTTCAAAGGTCCTGTGCTTCCCGTACTTGGCATCTATTTCAATTTAAATGAAATAAAAGATATTCTTGATTTTCACCATGATGAAGAACATTTTAAAACTTCCCTCAAAATCAAATTTCTTCAAAATATAATAATTTCAATAATCTAATTCAGCCATACTAAGCAGAATATTTTCCACAGTTTTTTTTCACAAGTGGAATTTCATAACTTTGACTCTAGTCTTGTTTTATTTCTATTTTCCTATTTTATTTTCTGGATTTGTTCCTGAAGAAGTTCATCCTTCCTCCTTGCCTTTTGTTGTCTGTTTTTAAATTATCTAACATTTTCCATTAATCTGCAAGTTCACCAAAATTTAGCATTTTCCTTTTTATACCGATACTTCATGTATTACGAATGCTGCAGGTCAGCAAACATTTTATACATGTGCTAAGATACAAGTATTTACACATGATATTTGGAATAAAACCATTGAAATAAGAGCATCTTATTGTAGAATTAAGAATGCTTCCACTTTGCTACAAATCATTTCATAAATTTACCAAATTTACTTGCTAAACCTGTGTAGGAGGAAAGAATCTCTGCAGGGAACAGTGGGAGCTTTACTAATAGTAGAATATAAACAGTGTCAAAGTTGTGATAATTACTCATCAGTATGTTTGTTTTATTCTACTATGAAATATTTGAGTTATGAAAAACAGAGTGGAATGATATCATATTATACTCCCAGGGCATAGTGGTATAAGAAATTCTCCACCAAGCTTTCTGTAAGAATGCAGAAAATAAGATTCTTGGACTACTCAGTAACTCAACATCAGAAGCTGGAAAAGATGGGAGAGGAAGTCAACATGCCTTTACATCCTGCTAGGAGTTCCAGGATGTTTTCTCAGGGCATGCTTCAGCAACACCCTAAGCCTTTCCAAAGTAGCTCTTTTACACTATGCAATTATCTACTATTGTTCCCAGGGACCCCTGCCTGTCACAGCTCCCTCTCTCATGGGTCTACTTGGACCTAGATGGAGGGACACATAGTACACACCACAGCAATTTTTACCATTGCCTTTCGACATGTGTTAGAAATACTATGTTCAAGAACATCAACATGTTCTGGTTTAGAAGCTGAAGTAATAACACTAATATAATGTAAAATTTCAACATCTCTTGTACTGATAACCTGAACTTACAGAAATATTTCTAAAAGAATTGCACTAGTCCTCATTCTTAGATATCCAAATACTGAAATAAAAGTATAGTCTACTTTATTCAGCACAGAAACTTCATTTCAAATCCATATAATTTAAAGTCCTAACTCTGACATTCTAATTTCCTTAAGATTATGCTAGAGCATCAAAATAAAGCCATGGTGATTCATTTCAAATTTCTATTTCTCTACCCTTGTGTCTACTTTTGACCTGTATGTTGTCTCTAGGACCATGAGCAAAGGCTGAAATCAGAATCCTCTTTGCAGTGTTGAAATTCCAAGCTTAGATTTTTGCTCTTGGCCAACGTTGCAGAATCCACCAAAATGAAATATCTTAAAACAGCAACCTAACTTCCTAATGTAGATGTAGAATATCTTTTTGATGTAGGACAAACAATCCTAAACCGCAAGAGTGTGTGGTCAATGCCAAACTTCATAAACTTTTTTTTTCATGATTTTTTATCACAAGCAAATAATATGCTCAGACTGCTGTGAATGCAATAAATAAATAAATAAAACAAAAACAAAGACAGAAAAGAAGTGTATGCATTGATTGCTTAGTAGGTTTTTTGGGTTTTTTGTTTTTTATTTTTTGGTATGAAGTATGGATTTGACAAATCCACTACCTACAGTAGGAGCATTAGCTTGCCTCCTGAAAATAATACCATAGCCTTGTTTCCCAAACTCCAATCAGGAGTTTTGGGAAACAGCTTGAGCAAGCTCCTGTTGCAAGTAAACTGGTCAAACAGTCTCACCTGAAAATGGAGATATTGCTAGTATACAACATGTTATGAAAAGATACATTCATTTTGTCATGAGGGAAAGAAAAACACAATTGAAGTCTACCTATGGTCACGAATGTCTGTAATGTTTAATATAAGGTCATATTTGTAAAGGTAAAATTTCTGCAAACTGCAGGAAAAAGTACTGGATTTATCCAATTCTCAGTGCTCTGAAGCATTTGACATTTGTGAGATAAAATGGTTATGACACTCTGGGCACTTTTTTGGCAGGTGCTGACAGCTCCATAGTAACTGGAAACTTGGTTAGAAATCTAAAACTTACATAAACATAATCACACAAGTCAGCCTGCTGCTTCTCTCTGTAGCTCTATGACTGGTACCTTTCATTGACTTTGTATCTTTGTTGCTTTGAAAGCAGCCAGATTAGTTCAGGCTCCCTGTTATTGTCACAGGACAGAAAGATGTGGTGGAAGGGGATATTTTATATCCACAGCTTAAAACTAATTCAAGCAATCCTTGTTTTATTTAGTTGAATCGTGAGAATAAAATATTTTTATATTGGTTCTTCTTTCCTGCATGGTAAAGAAACACTTTCTATACACTTATTTTAAAATTCCTACTGAACACTGGAAGCAGTAACTAAAAGAGCTCATGCCATTCTTTACATGACATAAACTGCAAGAAATCAGCTGTAAGCTATTAGTCAGGTGAAGGACTTTTGCAAATAATTAGTTGTTCTCTATAGCTAAACAAATTTTTCCTAGGGAGAACTTTATACCCTTTACCACTCTTTGGTAGACTCTTTGGAAAGAGGAAGAAAACAAAATAAACAAACAAACAAAAACCACATGAATTATTTTGATTTGCTTTTAGACTCACAGGTAAACAAGTCCCAGTTGCTTTAATCACAAAGTCAAAACAGTATTTCTGTATAAATGAATACTCTAGCCAATACTTTTCTCTATAAATCAATCAAGACCATCTACTTTTCAGTTCTTGAAACACTTATCTTTTTAGTCCTAAAAAGAGTTTCTCTTCTGAGCAATTCTTGCATCCTTCTTTGCTCCTTCCAGTTCCTACTGTGTCCTGTTTAGTCTGCAGTCTCTTTCCTTGAAATGTAAAAGCACTTGAGCACTTTAGGTCTTTCTTTCCTCATCTAAACAGGAAAGACAAAAATTTAGCTCTTACTCTGGTGCACACTCAAGAATTACCTTGGCCCCCCATCATCATTTCAAAATTTCTTCAATAAAAAAGCTAGGAAGTTGCTCAAAGAGGCAATTAGTTTTCTCACAGGTTTCCTCAATGCTATTAGGCCATCAACGGCATCTGCATAAATAGCACTGGCTGATCAGTTCCAGTTATATTTTAGCACACTATCTAGTTTCTCTTTACAGAAGAGGCATTATGACTCCTAGTAAACACTTTATGCAAATTGTCATCTTTTCCTAGTTTCTCGTGCTTTTAAGGAAATAATTCCAATCATCTTCCAGAGGTTTAGATATTTTGCACCTGGTAAGTCAAATCAATGGTAATCCTATGTATCCATATACGTTCTGAACAAGTGACTGTTTCCTAGGATTGTTAAATTTGACATTATTCTAGAGCATGCTGCACTATCACTTGTTGATTTGTGTTTTAGAAAGTGTAATTTGGAGTGACATTTTAGTTCTTCTGGTTCCTTCTGGAGTCAGGTTGCCTTAGTGTTTTGGTATGGTCTACATCTTTAAGCCAAGCTGTCAAATAGTTCAATAATATATGTAAGGTTCTTCATACATTGCTAGCTGCAACAGGGCAGATATTTGAAAAAACATTTAATATCCTTTTGCTGAGAGTCAGGGGAAAAGGAAATTAGCCCATACTGCTCTGCATTACAACTGGGAAAATTAAGTCTGGGATGAGAATGAATTTTGATAGAAAAAACAAAATGTCCTCACACCAAGTGTACTACTGTAATACTCAAATGACTTTTTAAACCACATTAAAGGGTTTGTTCTCTTGCCCTTTGCACAGAAGAAGAAACATGCAGAATCAAGGGTCAATTTTGTAGCATACACTGTTGCTAGGCTTTTCTGTATGAGAAAGGGCAAGGTTAAAGAAATGCCAGGTACATGGAGAGGTAGCAGCACAATTAGTGTTCTGGGCTCCTGGGAAGCTCATTTTGAGGAATTCTGTTAAAGCATGTAGGTGGAATAAGAAGAAAAAAAAAATTACACACTGCAACTATCTGTCCAGTCATAATTCCTTCTCCTGATTTGTAGCAGCACTAGGATTTAAATAACGAAAGCTTTTTTAAGGGATTATTTTCAAGTTTCTACCTCAAGCAAAAGAATAGACTGAAAATTATGCTCAACACATTTTGTGAACAGTATGTTTCAAAAATTCATCTAAACACAAGGAAGGGATTAAAAAAAAGTTTCTTTCCAAACCAAGGGAAAGAGATAGTATATTCAAAGATCAAATACTTAAAGAAAATAAGAAATATAAATAAATAAATATAATAAAATATATAGAAGACAAGGTATCTCTGAGCTGTTATTCAAACATGAGTCCTCAATCTTGGTTCCAACTGAAGATTTCAGTATAACCTCTGGAGGTCTGAATTTCCCACCTATCTCTGCTACTTCCTTTGGCAGCAGTAGGGACGATCACACTTCTGTGACAATACACACCGCACTACTTTTTCTCTGGCTTTGAGAAATGCAGCCCACCCAGGATAGCACTAAAAATAACATTTTTCTCTTCACTTCCTCTTACTTTTTCAGTACATTGATGTTACTTGCAAAGCTCTTCACAGTTTATCAGTCCTATCTATCATTTCTTGTTCAGTAACTCTTGAGCTCAACAAGCTTATAAAGCTAGGCTTCATTATCTATTTATTGACTTCTTAATCAAAAAAGTACTCTGTTCAGATTTTCAGGATGCATCCATGGAGATCTGCATAGACATGCCACCTTGCTTCAGAGCTTTCCTCCTAATTCTCATTTTCTGTGAAGTCTTCAAAAATATTGAAAAAGATTCTCTGAATGTTGCCTCTGATTGGTTTCTTGCTTAAGAAATTTATGGAACAAAAATGACTTATATTTCTGAATTTATACACAAAAGTACAAAATCTAGTCCATAATAGGGATTCCTTATTTATTGACAATGCAAACAACATTCAGAATTTCAAAGATTTACAAAAAATACCTTTAAAAGAAACCAATTAATTTACTTTTCAAAGGCTGTATTTTGCAGGAGAGTGTGATAATAAGTGATTTTTCCCTTGCTAATTTCTATAAGCAGAATTGCAGAAATAATTATAAGTAATATTCTTTTATAAGCATAACTCTAAATTTTCATTCATATTCTAGATCGTAAGCATATCCCATCCAGTCATATGGCAGAGTAATGGAAGAGCCAGTTCTGTCCCTGGAATAGATGTGTTGTCCTTTGTCTTTTGTGCTATGTAGTTTCTCTGAGCTACAAAGGTACTGCTGTTTCAGAAAAATGCACACTAAAAAAGATGAAGGAATTAATAGTCTAGACTTCTACCTTTAGGGACATTGAAATTTGTCATAAATTTCAGCTACAAGGATCTATCAGAACTAAGGTTGAGGTATTTCATTGGAATTGCAAAAAGAGTATTTATTGAAGTGCTGAATACTAAAAACTCGGTTTGAATGCACTGTCTATTTGCCTGAGATGAAGAAAGTGAATATTTCTTTAGACTTAGTTTTTATTTATTAGGTGTGTCACGCTGAGCTAGAAAACTATCAACATCTGCATCTGAAATAACTACGTGAAAATATTGCAGACTTCCAAATAACAGTTTATATTCACAAGTGGCTTACATTCACTCAGAAACTTATATAAGAATTTACCTGGTAAATTCATAATACATTTTGCACTATATTTTTTTTTCTTCAAAAATACTGACTAATGAACTACTTCAACATATCACTGGCCACAGAGGACAAAATTGTCAAACAGTCAGAGATATAGTCATTGAGGAGCATTTTTCTTCCAATTTTTCATTTGTCTTATATCCGTGAGACAGAACTCATTCCCTGAGTGATTGGTTTTGGAATTAAGTAAGCAGAAACTTAAAGAGGGATTTTTTGGCTGTAAAGTAAGCAGTCAGGAAAACTTTGGGGCTTGTGTTGATGAAGTGCTTGAACTGGCAACTTCTGTTGTTACTTCTGGAACAAGCCTGAGCAGGAGAGAAGATTGGCTGTAATTAAAATCATTACGTATCCAAATAAATAGAGCTCCATACTTCATTACTAGAGATTGCCATTGAAAGGGTCTCTATGGTGGAGATGAAAGGGCAGGTCACTGTGGAGTCAGGAGAGTTTAGCTTTTGGCAAAGATTTAAGGAGTTTTCTTCTAAAGAGGCTGAGCTGAGAGATTTATGAGTTTAAAAGCTATAACCTTATTTGATACCTTTTTTTCTAAACTCCACAGATTCAGGTTTATCAATCATTACAGTTTTCCCCAAGGAGAGGTCTCCAGAGATTGACCACGCAATTTCAGCTACTCCCATCGCCAGCATGATTTTCTTTAGCCAACAGTAAAGTTTTTTTTTCTGCTGGTATATTACAATGCACCACACTCCTCACACTTTTGCAAAAAAATGAACTGATTAGATAATGAAAACAGAACATCCCATTGCTAAAAAAGAGCAAGAATGGACATGCCCCTTCTGTTGCCATCTATAAATTGCCAAACAGTTTTAAATTAATGTTCTGCACTTACGTCTGCAACCCTGTAGTTTCTCTTGTTTGTCTGAAGTGTGAAACTGAGGCAAAAGCTCAAGCTCCTTCTAGCTTACAGGTCCCTTTCCCGCCAAATTAATCTGGAGAACTGTAAATATGCAGTAATCCCAGAATTGGTAGAAGTTCTGTGAGCCTCTGCTAACAGCCCTTAAAACCTCTCTCAGAGGATCTCTGTTGGATGTCTATCAACATTTCTGAAACTCTATAGTCTCTCTGAAGGATTTTGTTAGCATAATCTAATAAATAATAATTTGCTACAATAATAAATTACCAGCTGTGGAAAGGCTCAGCTTATATGTTGTGATGGAAAGAAAATTTCCTCTAACTGTATTAGCCAAATAAGTCACACTTCCACAGGAAGTGAAAGAGTGCAGCTGTCCTCTGTTTTAGTATCTTAACAAAATGAATCATATATTCCAGAGATCTAGAAATCTTTAATAACCCACTGAAATGAACTTTGTCAGTGCTTCATATGTATGTGAAGCCATGAACAGCAGAGGTTAGAATTTTTACTGTTAGTGTCTTTTTACTCATCAAGTTCAAGTAGCTAGTGAAAGGCATAGCAGTGGATTTGTGCTAAAGCAATAAATCAGTTCAACAGAGAATAAAGAGGTATTAGGATATTAGGTAGAGTCTATATTATTCAACATTGCTCCTCTCAAGAGGGAAGTAATCACATGGGGTTTCCTGGGACTAACTGAACCATAATATTATGTTATTTTCCATGATAATATTGTAACATTTCCCTTCAGCCTCTTTATGAGATGCTTGAACTTCTTAATAATTGCTTAGTGGGACTTAAGTTTAGAAAGCAAAACACATTGCATGCAAACTCAAAGCTTATTTGTCCGGTTAAGTTTTGATATATACAAAGGGCATAAAAAGTTTGCTATCTTAAGCATTAACTTGTTTTGGAACAATCTACTAATTCACCATTTGAACTTAATCTGAACTTCTTAAGATCATTTTAATATAGATATAGCAAGTGATGGCTCCTCATTACTTACAAAATTAAAGCCAAGCCCAATATCGAAGACTTTGAAATGAGTTGATTGTATTTACTGAGCCATGGATAATTCAGATTTACTTTAATATATACAACTAACTAATGAGCTTTTAAAACACTGATTTTTGTTATATTTTCGTGAAAAGCACTTTAGCAGTGTCAGAATCTTCCCATACATTTACATGAGCCCATGTTATACATGTCTCGAAATACAGTGTATGTGGTGCGAAGTAAGGCTATTGGAAACAGTCCCTTCACCTTCTCCACTATGGAGGCTGATTAAGCCTAGAAAGCCCCTGACGTATTCAAAGGAATAGTGCAAATACCTGAGTGAAAAAACTAGGACTAGAAACTACTGCAAAGATAGATATACATGAAGCACACTAGTCAGACACGTGCTGGAGAGGAATGTGAAGTTATAAAGAGTTTGTAAATTTTCCCCACTTCTATGCTTCTATTAACTTGAATTTCTTAAAATAGCTCTCTATAGTTTATAGAACAAAATTTCTGAAAAGTAACAGACTTGTTCATTTTTCTAAATAAGATCTTTTGCATTCATCAATGTTTTATATGAAAACTTGAAGTTCACTTGGATTTGGTGAAATATTAAGCAAGAATTAGGTAAAATAGAAAGGAGTTTGAAATCACTGTATTTTTTTCAGGCAATAAGAACAATACATGAGTTGATGAGCACAGTACTAGATGATCTTAAGTTAATTTTTGCAGTTAAGCAAATGATATTGTACAACTTGATGTAGTGTTTACTATTGAAGTAGTATTTACTAATTAAAGAGTTTCAGATCTGTCATTGCTGACAAAATATTATGGTGAAAACAAAAAGAAAGATAATAGTTTTATTATACTTGTTTAAATACTAGAAGTTCACATTTATAAAGTTATTTACTCCAGCATGATAATAGTGTCACATTCCTGTTATAAGAAAATCAATCTAAATATAGATATCAGATGTCAACTGAAAATCTGTTATTTTAATACAAAGAAAATTAAAAAGGTATGTTACAAATATGTTTTCAAAAAGCATTTTCTCTTTGGAAATATGTAAACAAGTTTCATTAACTTCAGTGAAAGATAACTTTCTAATTTCAAAGATGGATGTTTGAAAATTAACCTGTGCGGAGGACATTACTTAACACACACTTTTACTGAACAGATGACATTTTCTCCTCTCTTTTTTCAGGGAAAAAAATACTAGAACTACATTATCATTTATCAGCTTCAGAAAGTCCTCCCCAAAGAACTGGACATCATTCCAGTATCTCTCATTGCAAGATTGGGACATAGAGCTAGTCAATTGCTGCAATAACGACGAGTTAGTATCATACGTGAACTTAAAAATCACTTATAGGCATCATTATGTTAGATGCTAATGAGTGTTCCACTTGAATCTCATGCAATACAGAGAAGGGTTTGTCTTCCCGCTTTCTTTCTTATTTTGTTAATCTTCTGCCTCCTTTCCTTTATGAAATTATGCCAAAAAAAGCCCTCTGTTTATTTAGCTGCTTGCATAATTCTTTACATTCCACTCACAGTACACTTTATGCATGGAAAAAATGTAACATTGAAGCTAATTGCAGTAATGTTTCTGCTACACATCCACTCCATCTCATCTGTGTTGCAGCTGTATTGCCATGTCTTACATTTCCTACTTAAGTTGAAAATAAAACATCTTTAGTTTTTAGCACTGTTCCATCACTCTTGCCTCCCAAGACTTCTCTTTCCGTATGACTTCTGTTTCATCTTCCATTTTCAATGCCCAAAATGCAAGACAACTAACAGAATCCCTTCTCTACGGTACAAAAGGCTTCTTTGCTTAGATGTTCATTCCAATCCCCAGTTTTGCCGTCAGAATGCCAAAAGATAAAACATGCAAGTTGCTAGACACAATTTTGCAAAGTATCAATATTTCATAATACAAAGCACTTATGCAGGTCCATCCAAGATGATGCAAATATCCCTTTACTTCCCTTCCAGATTTTGAATAGAGAATTAAATGGGAACTTTTGTTATTAAATTAATTTCTCTTTAATAAAGTCTCTTTGTAAAATTTCTGGGTTATCAGTTTCGTGTGGGATATTTCAGCAATACCGAAATTCATTTCTAAAAGACCAGGGGAGCGAGGAGGAGAACATGCAGAATTATTATTTCATCTTTTTTTTTCAAGAACCAGATGTGACACGAAAGGAAAGGGTGGGGACACGATCAGTAAAGTGCCTTTCATTTGTCTTGAAAAGCAAACCAGAATTAAAAACAGAAAGAAAACAGCTGGTAAGAATGGGAGAGGGAAGGCAAAGAGAAAACAGGAGAGGACACTAATACCAATTTGAAAGAAGAGGGATGCGTTAGATAATACTTTAACTAAAATCAAGATCTGAAAACACAAGTCACTTGGATCTGAAAACTGGAGAAGATGATAACAAGAAACAAGAATCAGTGTCTGCAAGTCGAATAAAAGTTGACAATGATGTTTTATATCCCTTGCAGAAAGAAACTCCAGAGGGGTGATTTTGGCAAGAAACTACTGTTCCTGCCCAGGCTGTCTTTTCTGGTTGATCTGCCACATCCTATGAGGAAGGCAGTAATCACAAGCAAGCTAGGGTGTCTGTCCCCTTCCCATTGACCCTTCCAGTGAAGGTAAAAGAAGAATCTGGCATGTAATGGTTACTTCTCTCAAATACCTTGTGCCCTACCCAACCCCATACCCTACCTTCCAGGAGAAAATCTGGGATCTGCATGAACGTGGTGGAACCAAGCTCTGTTGTGTCTTACCATGAAAGTCCACCACAGCAATTGAAATGGATTCTTTGCTTACCTCTCCTGGGCAAGGCTAACCAGCAGTAGTGATGGGAACTGATCTCCTACAGCTGCTGTTTGTCTTCAAGGAAGATCTGAGGTGAAAAGAGTTCAGTTCAGACCCAAGTCTCCTCTGCACTGGCAGTGCCCTAAACTATGTCACCAGAAAAAGAAGGGAGTGCAATGGTAAGGAAGGAAATGTTATAGGTAGGGATAACATGGAACATCTGAGGCAAAAGTAACTTTGTCCTCCCTATACTTGGTCTCTTAGTGTCACAAGCATTGACATCCTTGAAGAATCCCAAGTTAGCTTTCTGAAGCATCTCCCCAGAGTGATCACAAAGTTGGAATCTCACTTGCTCTTTATCACTTGGCTGGTGGCTCCTATTTCTAGAAGACAATAAAGCTTGGTCTATGGGTTCACATATTGAGGGAGGAGAAAGGAGAGAAGACTTACTTAAAGCAGTAGCCTTTTAAAATGATCCTTTGCTCTTACTACTGTCATTCTGGACAAACTGGAACTCCAGGGGTGACACCAGCTGACCCAAAGGGGTCAGCAAGCTACTGACACTTGGCCTAAGGGTGAGGAAGATCTATTTGCTAGTTTTTTCAGAACAGGCTGATCTATATGAATAGAAAATTCATATAGAATCCCTTGTATCCCTTGCATCCCTTGCATCCCTTGTAATTTACTTTGTAACACATTTGAAGCTCATTTCTAAGAGCTTTGGCTCTCACAATGTGAAGCCAAAGGCTCTGTGAACTGCTCACACTGCTCATATGCCACAAGCGTCCATGTCACCCTATTCCCTCCAAGTGGTGCCCTACTGACCTGTGTTTAGTTGAAGGACGTTTCACAGAAAAGTGTTTTATCTTCATCTGAAGACAAGAAGAGATTGAAACCTAATCACTTCTCTTGGTAGTTTTGCTTGGTAACTCACTTCAGTTCTAAAAATGGTGCCTTGACTCCTATTTGAGTGAATCTGTCTTTGACTTGCAAGCATCATTCTTACGACTTTTAATTCAAAAGCACTTTTTAATGCCTCTGTTCCAGACATGATCATGCACTACATTCAAGTCACCTGCAAGACTGTTCCTCACCTATCCTTTCTGGATTTTCTGCAGTAACTTAGCCAATTTCTGCATCTCTCCTAAATTAAAAACCTGCATACAAAATTCCAGCTTCTTTCTCATCAACCCACTGTGCAAAACTAAGAACACTTCCTCACTTGTAATTCTCTACCTTTTTTTTTTGCCACACTATCAATCAAGCTGGGCAAGTCTTGAGAGAAATCTCTTATGATTTGGGTTCTTAGCCTTGAATCTATTTCAGTGCTATGGGATACCAAATACAGCTCGCCATTTGCCAGGATAGATTGTCTTCCACCTACCTAAATGAACTATTTTGAAAGGCTTTTTTTTTTCATGAGTCCTGGTTAATCATAGAATCATAGAATCATAGAATCATAGAATGCTTAGGGTTGGAAGGGACCTCAGAGGTCATCTAGTCCAACC
>JAUBOD010000696.1:1595001-1628230 GCA_032353885.1 Nothura maculosa | reverse complement strand
TGATGTTGGCATTCTTCCAGTCCTCCGGCACCTCCCCCGTTCTCCAGGACCTTTCAAAGATGATGGCGAGCGGCTTGACTATGACATCCACCAGTTCCCGCAATACTCTGGGATGCATCCCATCAGGGCCCATGGATTTGTGGGTATTGAGCTTCCCTCAAAATAGTTAATAAATTGTCCAGATTATTCTACCAAGAGCTTTAACAACTTATCATGTTTATTAAATTTATTTGATTATTGGATCAGATATAGAAAAAAAATAAAAAAGAAGAAAAAAGAAAAAAAGAAAAAAGAAAGCTCAAAGTTACTAATAATACACAAATACAGCACAGTGCTTGGAGGACAGTCAGAAAATGAATAGCTAATATTGTCTTTAGCATCAAACCAGGATAATTTTATATGCTAATAATCTTGAGGGATATGGGCATGTTCAGTTACATGGTATTTTGTTACTAACACAAATACAAGTCTTAATATTAGATACCATATTCATGACTAGAGTAATTGCTGAAATCATAATGAAATATGAGAGAATGCTTAGGATAGATGTAAATTTACTCACATATTCTATTTAAATTTAATTCTTCTTTGCCAATTTTGTTTCTAATTCTCAATTTCCATTCAGACAAAAAGAAAAAGGAGGGAAAATAATATTATTGGAAGAAGCTATCTTTTATCTCTTTAGAAAATCACTTCCTACAAAGTCCAATTACAGTAGTTTATTTTTCAACCACAGCACAGCATTAAGTTATTGGTCTTTTATTTCAGACATCTTTAATAAGCAGTCAGTTTTAACTGACTTTTCCTAAATGCTGACCCTGGTTAAAACTCTTCAATAAAACTCTCCCTGTTTCTCTGAGTAGCTGGAAGCTGAACTCAGATCAACACCAGACTAGTGTTCAGCAAAACCCTTAAAGGCTTTGAATTTAAATTTAGGGAATGGATGAGAGAGAAGCTCACAAAATCCAGAGCTAAGCACTCTGTGTGTTGAAACTTTTCTGTAATTGGCATAGCTGTGTGTTCTTTGCAAGTACTCCTTCCACATTAGATCTCACAGACAGTTAAGCAACACTAAGCTCTAATTGGAAAAGAATTGAGTTTGTTTAGTCTACAAAAGAGAAGCCTGAAGGAAGACATGATAACAGCCTCCAAGTACAGAAAGGGCTGCTGCAAAAAGCAAAGGACTTCTTCACATCCTTGGTGATAGGACAAGAAGAAAAATATTCAGATTACAACTAGACAAATTCAGGTTAGATATCAGGAAAACCTTTTTATCTGTAAGAACCAGTGGACAGAGGAAGACATTGCCTTGGGTCACTATGGAGTTTATCACTGGATACTTCTCAGGAGGATATAGGTAAATGTCAGAGATGGCAAAGATGGCAATACCATAGTTAGATTCTTGAGGCAAATCAGGGAGATCCTTCCAACTCTGTTCTCTGCTCTTTTCCATAATTCGGTTTCTACATATTTATAGGAACTCACCAATTTCATAAATCACTTGAAATATGTATTTATTCACAGAGTGCGATAAAGTGAGCAGAGTAAAATAGAGAGGGTAAAGGGATATTAAAAATAAGTCAATAAAATATTTCAAAAGGTATCATATTTTTGTAATACCACCAATCCCAGAAGATCATAATGCAACATTTCAATTAAATTCTTTTCTTAAAAATATTTCTTAACTCTAAAAAAGCAAAGACATTAGAATCCATATCTTTGTACCACCTACTTAACATCCCAATTTGCAAAGCATAACATTTCCTTTAGCCCACGCTTTCTCTTGAGAAAGCCCAAAAGCTCATAAGGAGGAGAGAAACAGGAAAAGCAGATGCACCGTCCATATCCATACCAGATGATTAGCTTGTAAAAAGGCCCAAACAATCAAGTAAAAACATATCTAGGGGTAAAACTAAAACTAATTAATTTGCATAATATCAAGCAATTTTTTTTTAAAGCCTCTTGCCAGATTTTGATATCCTTAATGAGACACTAGCCTAAGTGACTGATATAAACCTCTTCTGTGGCAAAATTTCTGCAAGTAGAGAGTAAAACATACCCTTTACTAGCTCATCTTTATAGTCATTTCAAGAGAATAGTGAAATAATTTTTCTTCCCCCTTCAAATATTCCTTCAGCCTCTATTACTGACATACTTACATTGGTAACATCGTAACAGAAGAATACTCACAATGCACAGGATCTTTTATCAAAAATATTGTTTTATCTTGAGCAGTGGCAGATACACAATCTTATCTGCTTTATTGTTTTTTCCAAAGCTTTTGCATTGCACCCAAACAGACTTTCTACAAAATCTGACCTAGAACCAAAAGTAATACATACATATGAATACTACTCTCTTTTTTTTTTTTTTTTTTTGAGGAACTGAATGAATTCTCTTTGATGACAAGCATGCTCTTGGCATTAATGAAAGCAAATATGGTCTCAAATTGATCATTCAGAGCAGTAGTCAATGGCAGTTCAGTAAGAACAAGGATTGTATTATAAGGACAAACATTTGGTATCATTCAAATCTTATGCAATATAGAAATAAGCTTAAGGCAAGATTGCTTTTGATGCCTTAGCCAGTCATCCCCATAGTGTGACTTGTCATACTTTTCCTTACAGAAAACTACAATAAAGAAGTAAAAGCAAAGAGAACATCCAAGTATGATATAATGGCCACATATGACAATGATCACACCATGAAGAAACAAACAGAAGAAATAAACAGATAACTATTAAAATATATAGCTTCAATAGCAGGATTTGTTGTATTATCTCCAACTTCTTCCCACTTTATTTTTTTCTTTAACCAAAATTTCTACATAAGAACATTTTTCTTTAGTTTCCACCAATAAAATAAAATGTCTGTAATAAATAGATTTGTTAAAGCAGTCTGTTCCAGCATACATAGAGATCAACTTTCTACTTCAGTATTTAGAATGCTGATGGATATTTTGCAACGTCCTCTCACTCTTCAGTTATCTAATGGCATCTTTAGCTAGAGATGGCAGTAGGAAGCCTTTAAGCTTCATATTCATTAATATGAATACATACCTTCCTGTGTAGCCACTAGATATATTATTATTACTCTTGTCTTTTCTCTCTCTTCATCTTCCAACTTTATTTTAATTAATTCTGACCCATAGAAATGGCACTCTTGTAAATTCACAACATGCCTTTATATATATACACAGGGATATATTGCATTTTTGGCATCTGATCTAAAATTTGCCTAGTTACCATCTAATAGTTACCAAACTAGGTGATAATTGCCAGAATTGCAGTGGAAGTCTGTTCAAATTGTGTTACATGTCAAAAAATAACTTATTTGTCTTCTATGTGAGCACACTTTTTTCTTAAATATCTGCTTGATTGGGTAACATTGCTTCATGTATTTCTCTTTATTTTATATTTTTTAGGCCTTTGATACTGTTATCGATTCTTTAGCCAAAGTTATAAATTATTAAAAATAGAAATCCAAAAACTAAGAACAAAGCATCTTAATGATTTTCACAAACTGTACCTGGCACATAATTCATGCCATATGATTCTAGTAACTGTACAAGTTTGATTTTATAATCTAAAGCATATAACTCTGGCACTAAATAAACAAAAAAGAAAATGCATTCAATGTTTTAAATGAAATGTAGAGCAGTTTGCATATAGAAACATTCTCTCAGCATAGTTATATAAATACACTAGTCTCTCTGTCTCTACAGAGGCACTGTCCTGGCTGATGTCAGCTGGAAAAGTACTGGAATAATTGTTGCAAAGTGTTTTGGAGCTGATTTTATTGCCAGGAAGAATATTGCCAAAAAATAAATTATATGGTCAAAAAAATCTTTTTATACTATTTTAAGATTTTTAATTCAGAATCATACATTCCATCTCTTTCTTTGTCTTGCAAACTTAAACAACTGATAGTATGCTATCACAATAACTGTTTTCAGGAAAATGATATGGAGAGTAATTTACTGTGTATTCAAAAAAGCAGTATAAGGATGTCTTAACCACAGGAATGCAGAGAACAACAAGAAAGTAACTAACTGACCAACATGTGCCTGCCCAACATGTAAGCAAAAGGAGACCAGGACAGATCTGTACATGGAAATTGTGGAAAGTAACGACAGCACCGTTGATACTAAGGCAAACTCTAAAATCTTCTGTATCAAATGGGTAGTTACAGACAACATCTAGAAAGTTGTCCTACTTGCCATAGACTTCTGATAAAAGCAGAGTTTGAAGTCCTCTTGAGTGTGCTGTTGTTCTTCACTTCCTGTCCTAAAATGTGCTAGTGTCAGCTACTGCACAGCTCTCATGGTGCAGCCTCCCAAGATCTGGCTCTTTTTTTTGGAGAGTCAAGCAATCCCTACATAAGCACATATGTATATCAGTGTATTTTTTTTCCTCTTCAGGAATTAGATTTTGATATTTAATTGCAAGATGTTATTTTACTGCTATAAACACCCACCAGTTTTCCCCAGGCTAGTCAGTCTTGGAACTGTGGCACATTGTTTTCAGGGAAAAAAAAATGCTTACTGAGCTTATTTTACATTTCCTAAAACTAGTTTACACATGATCCTCAGCTGGACAGTGATGAGGAGGCATTATGAGTTATAAACCTCCCCTGGCTCATTTACAAGACAAGCTGGATTATTAATGATAGAGCACTACATATCTCAGTGCTACCAAATACATAAAAGGGAAAGTATATATCAGGAGACTTTTTGGAAAACAATTCATCTGTGGTCCCTGTTGTAAAGCAATGTCACTACATTTTTCTGACTGATGCTTTCTTATTTTCCTACTGCTTCTATCTCTGCCCTTGAAAACAGGTTTCTCCTCAGCTCCCTTTCCCCATATTCCCAGTGAGTCAAAGGTCTAGATAATACATGAAGATCTTTTGTAACTTGACATCTCCAGATGGCCTCACAGTACATCTCCCATATTAGCAGCTGAGGAATCTCTGCATTTACTGGCAGAATAAGAGCCAGCACTGACCTCACTGTGCTCCCTGGGATGTGATGGCTGCATGTGCAGCCCTCCAGAAAAGATGCCTTTAGATCAAGTGATGAAGTACCTTGCACCCAGTAGCTTGTGACTAGTGCCTCTTTCCCCAAGATAAATGGGCTGCATCATGCCAGATGCAGGCCCTATGTGTGGCAACTGTGACTCCAGGAGAGACTAATAATTTATCATCATTTTCCAGTTCACATTGCCTAAAATAATATGAAGGCTGTGCTACAGTCTGGTATGGCTTGCTTCTTATAGCATGACACCAAGGATATGTGCTGCATTACCACATGGAATAATGTAGGAGGAATGGCCTAGATGGATGGAGTCAACCTTTGCGTGGGCTGCATCCATATAGTCTGTCAAAACAGACCCTAGAACAAATTACCAGGTCAACTGCCATCTAGGTCTCTTTTTGGAGAGAAATAACTAGCTCACTTCAGAATGTATCTTGAGACCACACTAGGAAATACAATTATTGGATGCACTCAGTTTCAGCTTCAGTAGAACCAGACTTCACACCGCTTCTGAGCACCACTGAGAGAATTCAAAGTCTATCTCATAAGCACCAGCCTTGAAACAGTTCACTGACTAGGTCTGATAGTGCAAGAGGATTAGTTCAGGGCATTAACTGCCCTTTGTTACAAAAATGATGAGGTGCATGGCAATTCTGACCACTTGCAGGGCAACATCCAAAAATGCAAGCCACTTGGGAAGAAAACCCTGCCTCTCAGATGGACATATCTTACCATCAAGGGTAGCATTCTCCTGTGCACACAAAATACGTGGAATGTCAAAAGCACACAGAAAAAGATAATGCTTTAAGTCACTTGGACAGTCCTAGAGAAGGCTTTGATGTGAGGCACTAAAAATCTCTGTGTAGCTCTGATTTTGACAAGGATTCATCTCCTAGGGAGCAGGGCATAGGAGTGCTGTCTTCTCAGCAATGTGCATTGCTCGCCTGTTGTATGCTGAACCAGTTGGAGCATTTTTCAGCTTAGTCGTCTCATTCCTGTAGATAATAATCAAGCCCAGGGGTCACATACGCATGGGAGAGTGTCTGCTCCTGCCATGCAAGATTAGCCAGGGACCCTGGATAGAGCTGAAAGTGGCATATTGCACACTGCAGCACTGAGCTGAGGTGACAACCAGTCAAAAAAGGTTAGCTTCACAGGCAGGGAAATACAAATTTTATGCTAGAACAATCATCCTCTCCTCCTCACCTTTCTTCATAGTACTTTGCAGGAGGGAAAGGATTAATCTTTGACTTTGGACTATGCCCGCTGGCTGCATTACAGTCACATTTCTACTTAATCCTGAACATTCTTCAATCTTTGACCTCAAGGCAGGGAGATGACTTGGACATGCAGTACTGGCACCCTGATGATCTCATATCTGCTCTTTGGAAAACTCTCGTGGTTCAAGATGTCAGAAACATGCTTCAATTTCCCTTCTTTCTGAAGAAATTCACCTAGAAGATCCCAGTGCTTCTAGGACTTGGGGCTCACACAAGCTTCCCTCTGGGATATCTCAAACCCAGCAGGTGGCTTCTCAAGGCACTTTGAACATCACCCTCTGAGCACTTTGTTCCTGGATCCAAACCTGACTCCCACACACTTCCCCTGATTAAATGCTCTTAACATCTCCACAAGGCTTCATGCTGTTTATATCCGCTCACACTTACCTTCTGTGTCAGCCTTTGGCAAATTGCCACTTCTCCAGATCCAAATCCCCTTGATCACCCGGGCTATAGTCAGGCCATTGCCCTGAGGTGTTTCAAGCTCAAGAATTGCCCTTTAGAATTTAATGACCACCTTGTCAGGTAGGTCTCATAAGGAGAAATTGCTGTAACAGAGAGGCATTAATGACATACCAAGTTTGCAGCAAAAATGTAGTAATAATTTTATGACGTGAACTTACCAGTTGCATTTAAAATTGCTGTTAATGTTTCCTTCAGCATTCAAACTGGATGCTCATTCTGCATTCTCAATTCACAATGATTACTGTGAGATGTGTTAATGTACATTTCTTGCTTCTTGAAACTGGTGATAATATAAGCCAATTACCTTAAAAAGCACAGGATATTTAATATATAGTATGTAATTGCAAGTCAAGTAGTCACCTCAGTTTTAATAAGAATGATGCCCTACATCTGAAAAATCCTAAACCAACTTTTTTATATGAAAATAAACCTCTGTCTCAGGGACACTTGAACTTTATCTTAATGCTATGGGTGACAATCCAATATCAGAAGATATATGTTATGCTATTCTTTAAAAAAAAAATGTTTGTCCTAAAAATAAAAGGCCGTATGCTTTACTTCAGATTATATGTTATCCCTATCAACTGCATGGAATCCTGTAGATTGTTTATGAACTAGGACTTTTAGGCAAAATATTGTATATATTTAATAAAATATTTAAGCACTATATGGGACCTTACCACAGTGGGAACTGATTTATCCGTCGTGAGGAGAAGGGCACCTTTGTTAAGCTTCTTAAGCAGAGCAAAGCTGTGATTTAGCCTTTGGCCTGTGTCTCTTCCTGACAAGAGAGGCACATTATGGGCCTCGCATAACATAACAATGGTGATTCTGGACAAGATGAAGCGTATTATTTCTTCTAGCTGATATACTTAGTACTAGACATACTAGTTTTAATGGCAGAGTTAGACAATACTAACAGAAAAATAAAAGATGCTGAAGTTACTGTTTAACATCTTTTTATAGTATATTCTTTGAAACTATTGGACAGTGGACAAACAATTGGTTTGTCTATTTAGCTGCAAGGACTATGCATGCTTAGCTTTTATATGATTTTATCCTGGAACATGTCCTATCAGCCTTGGTTAACTGCCCATCTTAGCTTGGGAGCTAAATCTGCAGCATCTCAAGTCAAACTCTGTACTCTGGATTTTTAATGTTTCATCTTGGCAAACTATCTATTTATTTAGTTTCCAGGCAGGCACACAAGGCTGAGGTAATAAGACCAATGAAGCAGTTTTCCTCAGGAGAGCTGAGCTATCATTTACAGATGTGCTCTGGGCTTTTCTGATCTTAGAAATTCAAAATTCATTCTTATAGATAGCAAAATAAAAAAAAATGTTCAGCATGATTCTGATGGTGTCATTTCTTTCTTCCTTTATTTCTGACATATAGACCCAAGGAAAAAATAATGGCATGTTTTTGGATTCAAGATTAAAGCAACTATGAGGCACTGTGGACATGGTTTGTGCTTGTAATTTGTGGAATCTGTGGCTATATGGAAATTAAAATTTTCACTTGGAAAGGCTGACAACAACTACAATATATTTAGTTAAAACACCAGATGTACCTACTTCTCAATTAAATGCTTAGGCTGACATTCCTTAAAATGGGAAACATATGCTCTTTGTAATTCAAAAATATCCAAATCAGGGCCCCTCTCAGTGTACTTTAAAAAATCACGTCCTGATGGAACAGAGAATAAGGAAAATTCACCACCACTAAAAGGTGGTGGTGGTGGAAATAGGAGCTCAGTTGTAAGAGTGTTTTAAGTGGCTGTCTTTCATATATACAAAGGCAGCTGCAACTGCCCAGCATCCCTGGCAGCCCACATGCACCTCCAAGACTCAATGAGCCTCATGGTTCCGCTGAAATTATTGCTGGGTTCTGCTGTTGGGACATCCTCATCGAGCAGTCTGAGGGCAGGACCCTGCAGAGGGACAGTCCATAACTCATTTTTATCCTCTCCTTGCAGATCGATCTATAGATTAGAAAAGACTTCTTAGTAAATTCACAATTCCTCGGGGGAAAAAAAAAAGGTTTTAATGTCTTTGTACTGAAACAATTTTCAGTTGAAGAAAGGAACAGTTAAAAGATGTTTTGTGCCCTGACAGAGTTCACCTCAGCCTTAAAGCTTGATCTAGTTGATCCCCGTGAACTTGTCAGCTCTGCGTTTTAAGTTTTACCTGATGCCTCTCAAAGTCAATGATGAGAGGAAACTCTCTCATATCAGTGGTGTAGGACTTGATCTTTTCTCACTTTTATTCAGCAGTCATGGGATGTTTTAGGGCTTTAGTCATGGGAGGATTTAGGTAAACATGGACTTGGAGAAGTATAGGAGTCCTGCAACATACCCCAAAAAATAAACAAACAAAAAAATGTATTTCAGCAATAGGCATGAGGAACTTGGAACAGAATCTCCCTTATCTCAGTTAATGTGGACAAATTCATTCATAGTACTAAAGCATTCATTAATGCACTCCTTTTCTTGAAACTTAAAAGATATAACTATAAATCTGAAAAAGCTCCAAATGATGATTTTCATCTTGAGTTTCTCTAACGTGCAACATACAGGACAGCAATTTTGTCCTTATGTACATGTAGAATCATATAGTGCTCAAGTATCTTTGTCTGTTGAGGAAAAACATATTTTAACACAACATGGAGCACTGTAACTGACTCATTCACAGCACAGACTTGAACAAAATCATTTTTATCAATTGCACCAATGTTCCACTTGACTGAATTCCCATTTCTGAACCAGCTTCAGCAGTGTTTCTGTGAGCAACAGTTTGACTGCCATGCCTGCATTGATCACTATCAAAAGCAGAATTTTGCACCTTCAATAAACCTTAGCCGTCTCTTTAGGGCAATAAGTTAAGATTCACATTAATTTCTGTGTATGCTCCTGGGTGCCGGAAACGTAAATATTACTTACTCTAAGGAGTATTATTATTCCTTACAGTTATTTATTACTTACTCTAAGGACAACAAACATAATTTCCTTAAGTAACTTGGTTCACATGACCTTGCTTGTATTTTCTTAGGAATTTTTCCTGGAAAGCTTGTGCATCTTAACTCTCTTCAATTTCAGTTTTTCTGATGGATTTGCTCCCAGAATAAGCTGTAGTTTTCAGATGGCTGGATGGAAAAATTTCAGTGAACCTGCCTTCCTATTGCTGAAGCATCTGGCCCGTGAAGACTTTTCAACAGATCGTCTGTTTAGGATTTCTCTGTTCACTCAGAACCAAAGGAACAGTCATTTTTGTTTTTCATTTTAGCTGCCTTCCCTCCCAGTTCAAACCCCATTTCAGAGGCTCTCACTGCAAACTTCACAGTGCCGTACACTGAATACAAAGCAAGAAAACTCTGAGATAACAAAACTCTCAATGCCTTGTGAAGCTAACTTTACTAGGCAGAAATATTTGATAATTAATAAAATTATTATTTTATATTTCACAATGGCCTAATGCAAATATTTAATATTATGCCATCATGGATTCAGTTCTAACACTTTTCTTTCTCCTCAAATTAGAAAGAAGTCAGATGCACATATTTTCCAGTCCTTCCTGTCACGCACAATATACACAGCTCCACACAATTCTAAAGCTGCCAAATTAGCAATAATGTCAAAGCACTCTGTGACAGCTATACCTCCACAGATTTAAATACAATAATATACCTTCAAATACTAATAAAAATTATATACCCTGAGACAGTGACATTTTAATTTCATTTTCTCCAAATGTATAACATATAAAATCATTTTTTCTTAATTAGAGAAGGCTTGATTCATCTATTCTCTGCAACCCTGAATAGTTTTTTTTTTCTTTCTTAATATACTTATTATTTGAAATCATGATATTTTATTATTTATTTTCACAGTTAGGTCTGGGAATTCCTGACCCTCTTTTGAAATGTGAAGCTCAAGTGTGTTTGAAAGCAAGTATGTTAAAAATGGGCGGGTCGTTGCCATTTGAAAAAGATCCCTCCAGAAAAACAGCCCGATTTCCACTTGATCTGCAGAACCATTCTGCAGTGCGAACCCCAGCTGTAACTCATGCAGCCAAATGCTTTCCTTCTGATCTGCTTTTGTCTTTACGTTCCACACAGTAAGAAAAATGAAATGCATTTGTGAAATTTAGTCAGTTAGAATACTTAGAGTACTGCCTTAGAATACCTATGCAGTGTAATAAGATGGCAAGAAAAATTTATTTTGCTATGTAACACAAATTTTACTTGATAACAAAATGTAGGTGCTGAACAGAATGTCAAGGTATCTAACACCTGAACATACTCTGTCTGTCTAACTATCCCCTAGATGATAATTCACATCATCAGACACCTTTTTCATAACTCTGAGAAGTCATAAGACAGAGAATATTTAACACTTGTGCAAATCATAAAAAATTAGCCTTTGCTTCTGTATTTTAACATTTAACGTTTTATTATTGTAAACATTTGCTTTGTATAGGATACAGGTTAGGGAAATCTCTCTTTTTTTGGTTTTGGAAACACTTTGATACTGTGTAGTGACAAAGCAGTTGTTACAACATGGAATATTATCTGTCATTTTATCCAACAACGTTACGCCAGTTTCTAGAGCTGATAATCTGAAGCAATGTTTGTCACTGTATTTGCCTTTAGTTGCACTCCTGGTTAAAATACTTCTTAAAATACTTCACTCATCTAATCAGAAAGTTGAATCCATGCCCTGTGAATCAGGGAACTGCTTATACGTCAAGAATAAATAATTGAGAATAGGGAGGGCTCAAAGTCAAGAATCCGTGAGACACAATAGGGAGAATATTGTTGTCAAGCCTACCAGTTACAGCTTGTGATTAATGCATTTGCATGTATGATAAGCTTATAACTGTTGTGAATATAAACAAGAATAAAGGACATTGACTTCTAATATAAATTGAGCTGGTTCCAGAGAGAATGTTCTCTGCAGAAGTGCAAAATACATACAAGAACAAACTGGAGAATATAGTGCTTTTACTTGAAACACAGAAAAGCTAATTCATTATTTCTTCTAATTATTGATAACTATACATTCTTTTCTGCAGAGCACATACACACACATAGTTCTTAACACACAAAAACACATAAAGTATTTTTGTCTGATGTGCTTGGGACATTGGCATGTTTGAGAAGATGCACTGTGATATTGAGTAAGTCTGATAGGAACTAGATGTCTCTTCCATCTGCCTGCATCACCTGTGGGGCTTTGTCTACCCTCTGCCTTCACTAGTATTGGAAGGGCATATGTGGATAAAACTACTTAAGTCCCTCCTGAAGTTTTGGTTCTAAGCTTTTGCACTTGAGAAGAAATGTGGTCAATCCCCCACATTTACAGGTGGTGATTGGAGTAGGCAAGTATAGCTGCATGTAGCTGCACAGATGAGGTGAGTGGGTGTTAATTCATTGCTTTTTCACAGGTTCATCTGACTTCCCTATCCCTGCCTGCTTATTCAATGTCCATTCTGCAGAATTAGCAAGACATTGAGCACACACTGGGAAAAATTTGTAAATCCTTTACATAGTTGCAAGAAAAAAAAATACATTTGGTAGATTTGTTAGTCTAGCACAATAATTTTAGCATTTTGATGAACCCATGGGTTGTAACATCAATGCAAGGCTGATAAAAGTAGCTAAATTCCATTAGTTACCAGTACTGAAGCATTTAGAGGAAAATGATGAGTCTGTACTTTTTCCATTATTTTTCTTCCTCTTTTCTGCCTTTTTCAAATTTTAGTCTCTTTCCTCCTCTTAATTCTAATGGTCATTTCTGTTCCTTAATTATTTCTCTTGCAGTAAGATAGTTTGCAACATATAAAAACACAGGCTTCTTTAAGGACAATCAACATCAGTGAAAAATTTCCAAAGCAGTTTTAGTTACTTCAAGATTTAAAATGAATAGTTTCGATACTTGCCTTGAAGAGGGAGAATTGACAACACAAAAGTGAAAAGAAAAAAAAAAAAGGAGCTACTCTCACATAGGCACTATTCACTCATTGGATGTTTTGAACTATTTGACAAACTACTTATTTGAATGTGATAGGGAATTTAATGAACACTGCCTGCTTGTGGACGCCCCTTAATCCTCAAGGAGCTGGTATGCAGAGGTACTAATTGCACATTTTAGCAAAATTGCACCAAATGCACACAGTGCCCTCAACATTTGCAAGCCAGCTTTAGCATATTAAAAATTTGAAGCTTGCAGAGACCCTTCAAACCCAGTCAGCATAGCATGAGAGATTTTTTTTTCAGCATAAGCACACAGAATTACAAGAGGCTTCAGGAATTTTTGAAAAACTGCTGGTTTTGCTTTTTCTCTGCAGCAGTACAAATCTGTGGGGTGCAGAAGCCACCAACTGTGGGAAATCCAATACACTAAGCCCTGGAAAGTAGGCCATGAGGCCATGATGGAGGGTGGAAAGATTCTTATATAGTATGTAAGAATCATATATATATCATATGTAGTATGTTTTTTGCATACATCAGGCAACACATAGGTGTAGAGGAACCCTGCTGAGATATGGTCACATTTTAGCCCCCCTTATTTTAAGTAAAGAGATTTAGAGGGAAAAAAAGTTCTTATTAATTAGAAAAAAAATGTCAATTACTATAGTTATCAGACAATTCATTTGTGAAAACTGCAATAGCTGGATTGCAACAAAGATACTATTTGCAACTACACCACAATCCTCAGTCTGCTTTAACAAGGAAATGAAACAATTAAAATTATCTCCTCAGTCCATGATGCCTTTTGCCAACATTAGCAAGTAGAAAATCAGTGTTCAAACTCCATTTCACCACATCAATTCATATTTTAATTCATTTCTAATTGAAGTGCAACCTCATTTTGTAGTGCAACAAGCACAAAGTATATCTACTCTTCGCCTCAAACAGTGTTGCTTTCATATGCTGAGTTCTCCTGGATCATTTTTTTTTTCCACAGAATTGCTCCTACACCTTCTTTTAATTTTATAGAAGTATAGCTATATTTATTTTATACTTATTAAAAACTAATTAGGAATTTGGGGGAAAAGAAAAGCCTAATCTTGAGCAGCTTTCCTGTACAGAGTCTAAATAATTGATTAGAAAGTTCACTCCTTGTCATTCCTTTGTCACATGCCCAAAAGGGAATCAGGATGACATTTTCAAAAATATTCATGTGACTGTGGGATCTAAGGCTCTTTGACTTAGGGACCTTTGAAAGCGCTTCTCCTATTGAGGATGAATGCCATTTTTAAGGTTGATCATCTCCTTCTGTCCTCACTGATTTCAGATAGTAAGTCCTTTCCCCACTAGGAGCTTAATTTAAATACCTCAAAATATATTTAGAAAACCCTTTTTTTTTTCTTTTTAGTATCTCAGTTTGAAACTTTTGGCTTACGTATCCAAAGAATTATTTTACAGTTGAAAAACAAAACATACTTAGAACAGTCCAAAGAACAACTAAGCGCACACATCAGCTCATTGATAACAAGCCAAAACTGCGGTAAGACCTCATAAAAAAGCATGAGAGAATATATAAAGATTTGGTAGGTCACAGAGACCATCTCTGTGAAGGGCTATTCACTACGATATGGTCTTCGTATCATATGGTTTTGTACTGTCTGACTTTTACTATCTCGACAGAATTTTCTGCCTCCACTTCCCGTAAGACACCATTGCCTTTTCAAGCCACCATGCAATATTTTAAAATTATAATGTGGACGAGTATACTGCGCTGCATTGCGGGGGTGCCAGGAGAAGGATATTATTTTCTAATTATAGAAAGAATGAATATATTATACACTATGCTTTCCATAATGATTTAGGAAAGACCATTGTGGGGTTGAAACTAAAAACTATAAGTATCTTCTTTAGACCTAAGCATGTTTGCTTCCCCTCATCTACAGCATTCATCTGACATGCGTGTATGAATATATGTAATTATTATACATAACTTATATAGTAACAATATCAATTTTTACTATTTCATAAGATACTACATTTTTTGCTTGCATGGGCCTCACTTTCATTAGCTAGAAAGCATTGAAAAGAAAAAGATTTTTTTCTTTAACTTTTGGCAACAGCATGTTTAAACACTGTGACTCAGAGCACCAAGGGATCAATAAAAACACATTTATCTCTTCAGTTTCTTAAAACAAACTCTAATCCTGCTTTCTGCATTTCCTGTTTTCAAGAGGGTGGGAAGAGTTTTCCAGCAATGGAAAAAATATATTGTATTTTAAAGTTATTTTTAATTATAAATAGGGAGAAGTTAAGCTCTTTCTGGCATTTTGAACAGCTGTAAAACACTGCTTTGAGAACTGCTAGTTATGTAGTTCTGGAATGTGTATGAAATGCTCATGAGATTATATTATATATAAAGAAAAAGTTTTGTAGAAGAAAAGGTTTATGAATTTAACGAACACATTTCTAAGAAAAGCAAACATATTAGTTGCTGGTTATGATAATCTTCCCTACTCTTGTTTTTTTGTGCTAGCTTCACTTCAATCCAAATATTCCTCGGAAGCCACTTACCTTGGAGTCACAGCACAGCAAGGATTAGGATTGCCATACTGCTACACTGCAGTAAGGCAGGAATAGGCAATCCTATCCTGATAAATCTACTGCAAAAAAATGAAATTTGATGGTTTGATCTTTTCTCCAAAATCTCCATCTTAAATAGTTTGTGAATATGGGATAACTCTACTACAATGGAAATACACTTTCCAAGCTAAACGGAACAGCAACGTACCTTGGATGTGAGCTGAGGTGCAGAGGTACTGGGATATATCCTAAGGAGCTAAACCCCACTGGCAATAGAGCATAATTTAGTTTGACATCCACATTGAATCAATTTACACACAAGTTTGGATCTTATAAGACAGCACTACATGGGATTGCAGAGAGGATAGCCACTTGGATGAACCTCGTTTCCAAGTCTGTAGAAGCAGGTGCAGTAAATTAAAAGCAGTGGACTTGCCTCTGGCTGAACATATTAATTCATCATGATTCTATGATTAATTTGCACATTCAGCAGCTCTGCCCTAGATTGATACCTTGGAGTCAGAAGGTCAGCCTGAGCTTGCTAAGTGAAAGTATGGTGACCTTTTCTTGCAAGCATCAGCTCATTCTTCTTCTTTCTTCATCTTCCACAAGTTGAATTCACTTGTGTGAAGTGATTTGAGACTCAATCGTTTCAGAATGCCACCTATGTCTAACTTGTAGCTCTCAATATCCTAGGAACATCAATATTAGGGTCTTGCAAATTAGCTTGAAGGGACAGCATGGTTCACTGCAGTATAGAAATAATCATTTCTCAAGAAAGCAGCAATAGTTCTTGTCATTTGGGATGAGAGGTGAATTGATACATTATAATGAACTATTGACCAGCTTCAGTGTTTCTGTGCATGAAATATCCTTATGAAGATTAGTCTGTAAATTGATCTACTTTTTGTTTTATATAGATCAGTAGTAGTAGTGGTGATGGTGGTGGAAGTACTACTAGTAGTAGTAGAAGGGTTTTTCTATGCAGAAAATTAATTTTCAATTGGTCACATGGAGTTTTGCAGATGTTTGTGGAATTTGGCAGTCTAGGTGTTAAGGTTAGCTGAGATACAAATAAGGAATGTAGTATGGTTTTTTAGTATGGTTTTTTTTACTGGGCTGGATGAAAGGATGGATTCTTCCAAAACAAATATTCACATATATAAATGGAAGAGAAGAGGAGAAACAAAACAAAACAAAAACAGATGATTAGGAACCATTTTCTTAAGTAATCAAATGCTCATGAAGACTAAAACCAAAATGAAAATTGAATAAGACTTCCATAAATACATTTATTAAAAGGCTTAAATATTTTTTTTTCTCCTTTCACTGACCTCTAATTAGAATGTTGAGGTGGAAGAAAAAGATACTGCTGATAAAGTCATTTTTGAATATAAAAAGCATACAACATTACAAATATTCCTAACTCAGATTTGTCAGACTAAATCGCAAATATATAAAACTAGCTTGGCAAAAATATAGCTAAATTTGAAAAGGAAAAAAAGACAAGCTATGGTAGAAACAATTGCCATTTCAAGGGAAAAAAGAGAGAGATGAAAGTCATTCTAGTGGAGGAATCAAGAGATGTTGGATCTATAGGGAGGCAAAAACAAGTCTGAGATCCAGGCAAGAAGACTAAAGGGGTAGAGGACAGAGCAAGTCCTGAGTTTACACTGGTGTAACTAGAAACAGAATCTAGCCCAGCAGTTTATGGAAGACTGCCAAGGAAAATCTTGGCATCTTGAGTTAAAGCTGGAGGTGGTTAACAGGAAGATTAAGGTCAAATAAGGAGACCCTCCGCTGGCCTTGATTCCATCAGATAAGACAGCCCACCATGCAAATGGCAGTAGGATTTCAGGATTTAAAGGACTACTCTTCACTAGAGTTCAAGACTCTGTCAAACATAATGTTATATTTCTAGAATAGCGAGAGTTTCTCCAAATAATGACATTTAATCATTCTTTATTGATGTACCAAACTATTGAATTAAAAGCCGAGTTCCCACCGTAAATCGAGTTCTCTTCCATTCCTACTGTGCCAGGCACATGTAATATCTTTCACATGGGTGAAGCATGGAAGAGAAATGTTTATTTAAATAAAGTCTTCTCCATAGTTTGAGTTTGTTTACAATCTGTGGTTGAGCTACAGGACTGGGGGGCTGCGAATCTCTTGGTGGGCTAGTCGAGAGCCCCACTATCCCCAAGCCACCTAATATCTATCATCTATGAATGATAAATGCATAAATGTGGTTTTGTGCATCTTTCTGCCAAGACTCTTATAATACATTTTCTGGGTTCTTGTACAAGGAGAGATTGAGTTGGACCTGTTTAGCCTGGAGAAGAGAAGGTTGAGAGGGGATCTGATTAATATGTATAAGTACCTAAGGGGAGAATGTAGGGAGGAAAGGGCCAAACTCTTCTCAGTGATGGCCAGTGATAGTACAAGGGCAACGAATGTAAGTCAAACATAGGAAGTTTCATCTGCATATGAGGAAGAACTTCTTTACTGTAAGGGGGCAGAGCCCTAGACCAGGCTGCCCAGGGAGGCTGTGGAGTCTCCTTCTCTGGAGATCTTCCAAATCCACCTGAATTTGGCCACCCTATGCCATGTGCTCTGAGTGTACCTACTTGAGCAGGGTGCTTGGACTAGATCTCTAGAGGTCCCTTCCAACCTCAACCCTTCTGTGATTCTGTGATTGTTTTTAAGGAAAAAAGTCTAACTCAAATGACTAACTTAAAATCTCACTAAAAAGTAAGGAAGGGTATGTTTCACATAGATCTGCAAACCAAATTAAAGCCTAAGCTCTCCCATTGTTCTGTTACCTGATGTAAAAACCTGACTTCATTGATGAATTTGTTTCAAATTGATAGTATGGTATTATTAAATTTCATAGCTATTTCATGAGTTAATTCTGCCCAAAAATACATCTGGGGAAAAAATGACACAATCTTAAATTACTGTCCTGCATAATATATTCCGGCTTCCAGTCATTAAAACTTTGCAGAAGGAAATATACTATTATTATTTTCCTTTCACAGATGCCAGAGCCCAGATTACTGGCTTGTATTCAGCTGCTTTTTTGTTAGTCCCATTATACACCTTGTCCAAAAATGCTCTGGATTACTACCAGCCTTCGGATGATAAGAGCTTAGTCTGTCCTGACTGATTTACTTTCTCTATGTCTTAAAATCACTGAAGACACAATCCTTAAGAATATTTATCTCATAAATGAGGATTCTTGTGAGCAAAGCAATATAGATACAGTTGCCTACGTGCCATGTGTATAAAGGCAACATGTATTCTCTGCATAGTTATGTGACCACCTCGCTTGAGGTTTGATCACCTATGATCAGAACCTCATCTAGATGCAGTTAGAAAGGTTGGTATCCACCAAGTCCTGATCTGCAATACTGATGCCTAGCATTCATCTTTTTGACACGTCATAATGAAAGGCAGTTACTGACTGTCCCTGAAGAGGAGACACTGAAATGATCACAACCCTGTGATGCTGTGGAGCCAACAATAATTTCCAGTGGTTTGCCTCTACTCATCTACTCATGCCACCTACTCCTACAATGTCTTGCTCAAATATTAAGATTATCAGCAATCAAACATGTTAAAAAGTCACTCTCTAGCTCTGTCCATAATTTTAAGCAATTAAATAAGACTCTTGCCATCAGTGTGACCCCGCTTTAGACATTCTTTGCGTTTGCTGCCTGCTCACCAGGCAAAGAACGAGCACAGGAATTAATGTGCCCATACGGTTCGGCATGCAAAACTGGCTTGCATCTTCCTAGCTTGATGTTTGGGTGTAGAGCACATGATAGTCAGCATGGCCACCATGGAAGGGCCTATGACCTGTAGCCCATTCTCTGTGGATAAAACACTCTTTGTATCACTACATTTACTTTCTCGAAGCATAATGAAGAGATCACTTCAAGAAGTTATAATACTGTCACATGTTAATGCTTCCTCTTCATGTGAGACAAAGCACAGAACTCAGCTGCTGCACATTGCAACAATGGCCAAGTATGGATCTGCCAAAATAATAGCATTTTTTATGGAGTCTTTTTATTCGGGAGACTGTTCTTTCTTATATGAGATGACTCGGCACATAGATATTGCCTCTGTCTTTGACGGATGACTGTTTTATGGAGGGGAGTTGATAGCTTTTCTGATTCTACATTTTTATTAGCACTTGCTCTGACTGTCACACCAAAAGGATTCCTTTATTTAATATCACAGCTACTCACAAGAAATCTTATCTACAGACAGAATATTTTTGTTAAAATGCTTAACACTTTGAAAAAGGAATGAAATATTCACTGGGTTGAGATCACTACCACAAAATATCACATAAAAAAGGAACATATGGGAGATTAAAAAATCAAGACTGATATATATATATATATATACACACAGATTAATTACAAATCTATTATTTCAAAGTAAATTTGAATGACACATAACATTTATATAGGAAAGTGGTTTTGTTTTCACCTAAAATCTGGGCTTTCTGTACACAGATGCAGGAGGACTTCTAAAGCTAAATATTTTATTAGTTACATAAGCATTTATTCTGCTCAAATGTTTTAAATATAGAAGCAATACATTAATTTGTTCTAATCAACCAACTTTTTTAAGATTTTTCTTCTACAATTCATCAGTAAACAATCTTTTAAAAACTGTCTAGAATCATTTAACAATGTCATATTTGAAAACTTATTAGGAAAAGAAAAAAAAATCTTCTGTCCAAAGATTTTTTGTTATCAGCCTGGTTCTTAAAAAAATGAAAAAGCAGCTATAGGAAATGCAGTTTCCACATGTTCTCATCTCTGCTTTCTAGCAGAAAAGAATCTTTTTTATGAGATTTGAAAAATAACTTCTTGTAATCATCAAGTTTTGCTCCAATTTAACTAGACAGTCAAAACTGCTCCAGGAAAGACGGGATCTCAAGCCTAGATGAACACTTAACATTCTCTTTTGAAAGATAAACATACCGTCCATAAACTTTTTGTTGGTCTAAACATCTGTTTAGACTCATGAACAGCTTTGCAGCCAAGTTCAGTTACTGGGAGTCAGACTTAGTACATTAATCTGTTCTTTACTTCTTGCAAGCAAAAAAACCTTTCTGTAGTTGACTTCACATACTGCAAAGAGCTAAAAAGGCCAGACAAAGAACAACACAATCAAAAAAAAAAAAAAAAAAAAATTTTTGTACTCTCCTGTTCCCCTACCCTTTCATATAAGCAAGTCCAACAACAAAGAATCTGAAAGCAGATGGGTTTTCCCTTGTCCTGCTTCTGAAAGAGCTCCTTAGCATAGTAGTATTTCTTGCTGTTTGTCTAGCTCAGTGAATAATGTTTTTTTTTCCAGGAAAAACAGAGCTGCATCAAAAGATTTGAGAGAAATATAACTTCAGAATATCTTTTAGATGAGGGCGTGGATACATAAGTCAAAGCCTACCCAGATAGAAAAGGTTTTTGAAGCCATATTACTAGATTTGCTTTCACACCTGACCCAGAGGGCATTTACCTCTAGACTTTGGGTCACTGGGTATATGGAGTCTTCTTCAAGGGTTCTGCATAGAGTGATCAAAAAATGCAAGCTTGCCATCACATAGATGTTAGATTTTATTTTTATTATTATTTTTTTTTTTTTTTTTTTGTGCAGGAATTGAGCAGCTTGGAAACAAGATGTGTGTTATGGAGTTGCAATACCTCATTCTTCTTTCTATGTTTCGTAAGAAAGGTACATAAATGAGTCATTTCTTTAAAAGTCTGAAACAATGTCTAGTTTGCTGAGTATAAAGAATGCACAGCAGACGCCATGTTACTGGATCATCAATCATCTATTTCAAAGCAGTTGGAGTCTGGAAATTGCCCCAATATGTATGTGCCAAGAGATTGATGCCTCTAGCTCACACAGCCGCTTGGCATTTCTGGGAATTCAGTTTATACAGCTCATAATAGCAGTTTCTATTTTGAAAGCTTCAATTTTTCCACAAAATTCAAGAGGAATCTTTGGTTCTATACTCAGAGCCTCAGAATTCCCTGCTCACTGGAGAGTCTGAAATGTAAATCATGAGCACCATGATGCTGACACATAAGATGTGTCTCTCAGTGACATTCACTGTACAGTTTCCCATCCTGCTTTCTAAATAAAATGAGAAAAGGCCAAACACATACAGATGTGAATGGCAGGGGGCGGGGGGGAAGAAAGAAAAAGAGAAGGAAACAAAAGGAAAACTAACCACATATGTTTAATGTTAAATAAGATAATGAAAAGTGAAAACAAAATTTCTATTCTGTTAATAGTGATTCATTGAACGATAGAGTTTATGAGGGCCTGATCAAATTGGATGTCCTGACAATGATTTTATAATCGTGGAATGGAAAACAATGGGACAGTAGAAAACACATGTTTGATCTGACCTTTCAAGTCTTGTAAAGCAGATCCATTGGCTCCATTATTTCTCCTCTGACCTTGGATAAACTCAGTGTCTACACAGTAACTTTTCTTCAAAATCAATACGGACTGAGGCCAGGGAGATGCTGAGTCCTGTCCAGAAGGTAAGAAATTCATTCCAGTCTACCAAGACACTTGTGGATCAAACACATGGCTTGGCACATCGCACTCCCACTCTCTCAAAGAATGAAACAGAAGTGTCAATTTAACTTAGTTAAGAGAAATGTTATTGTTTCCATGCTAGATATTACAATAGTGCATTCAAAAAAAAAGAACCTCTAAGAGTGCACATACAATTTATACAATGCCATGCTCCACCCTTGGATTTACATCTTAGCTCTCGGTTCATGACAGTCTCTCCGCCAGGAGGATTGATCCTAAGAAATGTGAAATGAAAGTTCAGATGCTGGAACAAAATGTATTTTTTAGCCTAGAGACCATAAAGCTGAGCAAGGCCAAGATAACAGAACACAGCACGCCAAGCCAATGTGCATGTGAGTGCGGGTCCTGCGTGCATTTTAAGCTCTGCTATTCATTTGGCAATGGCTGCTTCTGTCACTCACGTAACTAAATAAATGCCACCACCAAGTTGAAGTCACTAGCAGTTCAAGGGTTGATCATTCCAGGTTTTTGGAAGAGATTCTGGGACACAGGTGAAGTGTAGGATTTAGTGGGCTTTTGTATGCAGCTGAGGATTATTCAATTTGATTGTGTCAGGGTACTTGTAGGTAGGGACCTTAATTTAAACTATTATAAATAAGTAATTTTTTTTAAATAACAGCATGATGGTCCTTCAGGTTTTCTGAATGCAAGGCCATATAGAACAAATGATATGAGTTTATTAACTTAGGGGTTTTATTGAACAATTAGATAGCAGTTAATTTGAATTGAGGAGGCTGAGCAGGGTGTTATTTATGGAGGACAAGTTCTGTTTTCCTTGCATATTTGAAATACTACACTTTAAACATACAAACAAAAAAAAGAAACAACAAAAAAAGGCCAACCAACATAAATTCCCTTACTGAATTTGACCATCGTCTAAAATCCATCACTGGACTACTGAAAGTGGTAACTTCCACGTGAATAGAGGACTATTAAACACTTAGCTTTCCAATCATTTAATTCATTTGGAATCTTTAAATTCCACACAAGCTGGTTTTGTTATGGAGATGATTTTTCTGCTTCACATCTCTCTTTTCTAAGGTCTATAGGGAAATAATTTAGTAAACTCAATTTCACGTTGTCTGATAGCACACTAATGGAATAGATTTCACTTTTTTTTTTAAGGTTACTGATTGTAATTTAGTAAGATTAACCTAGTAAGATTAGATTTCACAATAGCAATAACTGAAAAGCTTTAAACAAAGTTTGGTAAGCTTTTTGTCACAAAACTCTTATTTTTCCTGAAGAACGTTTTTTAAAATTCTGAATGGTTTCCAAAATAATCTTCCTTTTGCTTTTTCAAATATTTGCTATCTGATATCTGGCCTTTTTCTAGCGGAAAAGGAGTCACTTGGTACTGTATGAATCACTTACCTGAAAGAATAAGTTTGTGCTGCTTTAATCATAATCTTTCAATCACAAAAAAAAAAATCCCTCTTCTGCTTTCTAAGTTTGTGTTAGTTGCTCAGCTTTCAGTAAAACTTAGAAAATTCTTGATGAGTAATTTGTTTTTGGCAAATTCTCTAAGACAAATAAACAAAAAAGGTGCAAGCACTGCAAAAAAACAGTGTTTCAAAACACAAAGAAATACTCTTATAACACATTTTATTTGTGTCCTGCATGCATCTCCCTTTAATCACCTGACACAGAATGTTTTTCCTTGCCTTGCATATTCTTGCCTTACAATACTCGGGCTGCTTGGTGCAATGCCACTGCACACACTGAACATTGCCTGAGCACTGCTATGCTTCAGAAAACACTTTTCTTCTTCCCATATGCACGCTATGGCTCAAGCAACTTGTGCTCTCCCATGGCAAAATCGCTTCTCTGCGCCCACAAGCTAAGCTGCAGCTGCAAGTGGCAGCTGTATCTGAGCAGTCACTTCCCACGAAGGGCCTACAAGGTCAGAGAAGAGCATTTGCAATGAGAAGCCTCCAATTGTTGCTGTCATTTTCCCTGCAAGAGACTTTTTCCCTAAATTGCCCTCTTCAGAGCACAACATAGGGCTTGTCTTTGTTCAGACTGAGACCAAGCATGTATTTTCTGCAGATCCAGGTGCCATGGCCCATGGTTAATGTTCCCCTCAACCAGCCACGGGCAACATTCATCATCTCCCCTTTTTAACTCTTTTGAGCTTTGCCAAATGCCCGAGAAAAGGAAACTCCTCAAGACATGAAAAAGTAATGTGAGGAAGAATAGCCCAGATACCAAGTTTTTCAATGTCAAGGAAAAATGTTATTTTTCTGTATAATAGCACCCAAAATATATAAATTTGTTATATTTTCTCAATTCTTCTGGGTTTCAGAAATCAAGTAAGGGATTTTTAAAGTTAATTTAAATCTTCCATTTATGTCTCATATGTCACAGATGTTACACAGTTCATACTAATGAACAACTAATGCTACACTTTAAAATTAAGCTGATATTAACATTGCGAAGGTGAAAGGCCTATCACCTAGTGTTCTGCAGATAACTCAGGAGATACAAATACGACACTGTTATGAGTGGCCTCATATTCATCAGTTGTACAGTTCATAGTAAATCTCACATTTAGGCATTTGCTTGGAATAAAACCAGCTGACGATTTCTTTTATTTCTCTGAGTTCCAGAAATCTACCAGCAATTTCTAACAAACTGTCCCTGATTGAAGGTCCATGTCCTCAGCATCCATTCCACAATTGCTGCTAATGGTGGCTTTTTACAGAACAGCATAAGGACAGAGCACACATAAAAGCATTATCTCCAGTTCCTAGATTTCATCTTGAGCTCAAACTGCCATGCAGATGACTATGTTTAATAGCCACAAATAGAAGTAATATTCAAGAATCTCTGGGATTCCCTTCTGACTCTCTACACTTTTGGCCTCCCCAGTTTCCCCGCAGGATTCCTACAATTTACCTATACATAATTAAGATTTCCTTCTATTTGCTTTAAACCTGTTGCACATTTGTTTTACTGGGGCCTGCTAGGTCTTGCACAGTGAAAAATAATGACTGATCACACCTTCAATTTTTTTTGCTACATTCATGATTTAACATGTACGCCTGTCCTACAACTTTGCCTGACAAAGTTTATAATGATCTAATTCCATTTGCTTTTATATGCTGATTTTATGCCCTTCTGTGCAACCAAATGGAAACTTGACTTCAGATTGCCCTTATGCTCAAGCCAGTTCCTAATTTTTGTTCTATTTTTCTAAAATCAAGGGATATTTCAGGAGTTATGATACAGATGATCAGCACAAGAAAAGCAAAATAGCCAGAAATACTGACAGGAAATATGAATTTGCTTGTTAGGGAACATTTTCTACTTCTCTGTGTATATGAAAGGATGAAGACTGAAAACCTCACTTAGAAAATCATTTTACCATTTTGCATTTACAGCAGAACTCAGCATCATAAGCTTTGCCTTTAACATTTCAGCTAACTCATCTTCCGTCAATCACAGCCTACTGCTCTGAGGTGTGTTATGAACAGAGATACAGTAACCATTATGGGTTTTTTAGGATTCAAATATCTCAGACTTTATATATAGTCAAACTTGCCTGTTTTTATGCATTTTGCCATTCTCAAGATGTTTTGAAAAGCACCCACCTTCTTGCTCCATGTAATTACTTTCGTTCTCAGATGCACATTTTCATATCTATGGGAAAAAGTAGTCTTTACTTCTCCCTGAAAGGTTGTTTTCTATATTTCCCCATCATGCTATAGCTGTGCTTAAGCTCTTCTCTCATTAATTATTTAATTAATTAAACTATTTTTCTCTCGTGAGTGCTAGAACAGCATTTAACCAAATTGAATAGATAGCATTATTCATTGTTTGTATTTTTATTTTCAATATAAAATCTAATTTAGTATATAGTTTATATGAAATAGTCAAGCGTTATAGTGAGGAAAGTATCTGAAGTCCTATATTTTAGAAGTCACACGAAAAAAAATGTTAATTTCATTCATGAAATTCATTCATTCGTTAATTAATGTCATGAGCAGATATGAACTAGATATAAACTCCAGTGAGGACACAGTAATACCAATTAGTGCTCACAGAGAAGTAGTTAAAGTTGATTCAAGGTCAAGTCCTTCAAAAATCACTGTATATTCACTGTTCTAAAGATATATTCCACACATAGTATTCCTTTCATATCTATATAAGTATTCCTTGTATCTACTGCCTTCTAATTACTGAACAAATTCTCTCCCTCCATATTTAAACAAGAACTTCAGTCAGTAAAAGAATACACAAAAGTATACAGATTTGATCCAAAGGTCAGCAAGTGATAAAATAGTGAAAAAGCTAGTGTAATAAATGACATTTGAGAGGGTCAGTACAATCTGCGCAAGTCTGTGATGAGGCCAACAAGTGGAGACTCATGAAGAGTCAACAAGAAGTAGAGAAAAATGAAAGGGGCTGGGAAAGAAACCAAATATAGGTAAGAAAATATGCATCTGAAGAGTCAGTGTTTCTGGTTTGAATCATTGGAAATAAGCATGGTGTCAGAGGTGGAGGCTCCAGGAAGTATGTGGTACATGATCACAGCATGCATGAGCACTTTAAAGAAAAGGAGAAGTGGTTTGTTGTCTTTCTCAAGTGAAATAAAGGAGAAAAGAGCAAAGAAGGAGTGAGGAAAAGATTGGTTAGATTTATGACGACTCAGTGGCTGTGCATCTGAACAATTTTACATCAGCTACTACTGGAGGAGAAGTAGAAGAACAGGAAACATAATTGCCTAGTTATGTCTCTGTTTAAATCAGACGGGCAGTTCACACAAGCAGTGTGTTGACTCTAGTAGGAGATATAGTTGTTATGAGAAAAAGTGACTTGCAATACAAAACACAAAAGGATGCCGAAAGAACAAGAAAAAAAGGAGGCTTGAGAGAGCATCATAAAATATTGCCTCTGAAAGGTAGAAATATTTGTCATATTAAAGGCATATTAATGTCAGGGAAATGTCACATCCATCTCAGCATGAGACTCTTTCATAGAGTCAAAATGGATTTTTAATGATGAGAGTTTAATTTAATTTACTTCTTAATTTAATTTGCTTAAATTTGAATAAGTTATTTTTCTAAGGCAACTTCTGTCACAGATCTGCTAAGAAAAACTTATATCTAAATAAATAAATAAAAATAGAAACAGTCTTTTTGTTAGCTCACTCATTTTCACCCTTCTTAAAAATAGAATTGTGGAGAAAAAAAAACATAGGGAGGTCCAGGGTGTTTCTCTCCCTCTATCCTTACATATTCACAATAAATAATGAAGTGGTGGAGGTGACTTCTGACTCCAATATCAATAAAGCAATGAATTAACAACGTTCTCATTCAAGTAGCAGGATGTACAACATTTGTATGCAAACACATGTGAGGAAGGACATTATCTCAGAGGGAAAAGTTTACAAATACAGTCTGCTTACCACAGCTGAAAGTGCTTGGAATGAGATGAGAATGAAAATAGTGAAAACACAATAGTCATAAGGAACTGTTATGCATCTCCAGGGTAAGATTAGAAGCAGAACAGGAAGCATTTATGCATGAAAAGAAAAAAAAAAGAGAGACTTGTAAGAAAGCCTAAACATGGATCACGGGAATTTCAATTCTGCTGACATTTATTGGAACATGAGTGACAAGTAAAAGCATGTTCTCAAAACATTCAAGGCTCTTGCCTTATGGGGCTTGCGGTAAAGTCACCCCAACTGCACATTCCCAGTGCTGCTAATTTCTAAGTAGTATCTGTAAGGTGGTTGGTGAAAGACTTCAGAAGCTGTGAGCTTGCCTGCTTGCAGCCACACATCAGTCCAACTGGTTTGATTAGCCCTATTCTTTAGCAACACTTACATTTTTGGCAGCTCTGGGGAGCTGGTGTGCAATAGGTGCCCATAGCTACACATATTTTACAGCCTTATGAACAAGAGGGTGAAGTAAAATGAGGAGAAAAGCAATAAGGACACTCAGAAACATTTTCAGGTAGAGAGCTAGGCAGAAATTCTTTTAAAAAGTAGGAGTTACAAAGAGAGGCTGAGTAGTTGAAATCATCTCTCAATGTATAAGCATTCACTTATTGTTACCAAGTTCATCAATGTCCTTGAACATCCTCTACTTAAACAGAAACAAAATGACTCTAAAGGAAAAAAATGCCCCAAAAGAAGAAAAAAAAAAAAAAAGAAAAAAAAAAAAGAAAGGAAAAGAGAGGCAAAACACCACACACTCCCAGAAAGTAGTACTTGATGAATTGGGTCAAAGACAATAATCTTTGGTCTTGCTCCTATAAGTACTTCCTAGCAGCTTCCTATAATTTCAAATGATAATGCTGTAACCTTTTTACTAGGAATCTTTGCTGTTTTATCCAGATAGCAATTCTTCCTAAAAATAAAATGTATAAGTCATAAAACTGTGTGGGATCAAAATGGATACCCATCCATCTTAAGGATCCATATTTTATTGCAGTGCAGTCACTCTTCTAACATCCTACTAAGCAGAGTTGCTCCAAATCTGTGCAGCAAAGACAACAAAACACTGAGAGAAATGTTTCAAGACAAAACAAAAAATACCAAAAACAAGCAAGGAATGAGTACGAGCAGGCATCTGAGGAAGCACATGAGAAAACTGCGTTCATTTCGTTTCATTTGTTGTTTTTGTTCATACGTAATTAGGTAGGAAGAAAACACATTTTTCAGGCTGCATCATCCGGTTTATGTTGAACTCTATTCCATTTACCTTTCTGTGTCTTTTCCTTCATTATAGCATGTTTGCAGAGGACTGACTTGAACCAACAACGATATTTAAATATTTAAAAAACACATTTATCAAATGGAAAGATAGCTCCACCTTGGAAAAACCTGATGTTAGCACCAAAGGGAAAAAAAAAAAAAACAAAAAAAAAAAAAACAGTTTTCTTTTATACAAGTCCAGAGGGCAGAATCATATTGCTAAGCAAAGAGACTGATGAGTGCCACGGAGTAGGAAGAGGAGCCAAGGCAGTGTATTACTCTCAAGCAATCGTGTCTGGTTTTCCTAGAAGAGGGGAAGGATAACAGCAGCAGGGCAAGAGCATCCTTCTCCAGAACTGGTTACTGGCTGGTTACTGGCATGTTGAAAAGTGCAAGAGGTTATTATTATCACTCTAAAAACATAACCAAATTGTGCAGTTTTTCCAATAATGCAGTGAGGGTCACAGAGAGGTTCAAGTAAGAAATGCAGGTTGAACATAGATGGCACTGACATCCTTTGCTAATGGTAACCATATAAATACTTCAACTTAGACTGAGTATTTCAGCTCATCACAGAAATACTACTTGATCTTTTCTAAGGTTTGGAGAGTAAGTATTCTGCATCAAAAATCTCATCTTGGACTACCTGTGGCTATAATATTTTTAAGATAATGTTGACAAAAGAATAGATGTCCCATTTTTCCTTATAACAGAAATTTTTTCCTTACATTCAGCTGGCCAACCTAAATTTATGCAGTTTCTGAATGACAAATAGGGGGAACAAGTAATGGGCACAGAGAAGTAAAGGATATTGCTCGAGTGAGATTCCTGGGGATAGGGAAAGGAAAGGGAGAATAACAAAGTGGTAAGAGAAGCAGGAGCTGGGGAAATTGCGATTAAATCACAACATATAAAGCCGTATGGAACATGGATTTGCTGACTTGCTTTTTCAAATGACTCCTTCTGTTTCTGAGGTATAGCAGTGCCCACTGTCGCCCTAATGCCAGGTTAGTTTTTGAATCGCAAGTCTCAAATGGCCCTATTCTTGCTTGGAGTAGGTGCCAAGGTGGGATAAAAGCAGGAAGCGTTAAGCAGGAGGACAAGTGGGTCTCTGTCCCCTCACACACACACAAAGAAACTGAGCAAAACTATAGCTAGATTAGAGAACAGTGGAAAAGGGTAGATTCAGTCCACCGAGACAATGCAAATGTGGGAATGGTGCGAGGATGGTAAGACATCCATCCATTTGCAACCTTTTTAAGCCCTCCACAGATCTGATTTACGTATGCAGTAGAGTCCCCATTCAAGCAGCATAAGAGAAATTTGAGCCAAACCTCTTTGTTTTTTCTGCCTGCCCTGTACTATTGAAATTTCCCTTGCAGTAAATTACCATAGATAAACAAGAAGTGTCTCAAAAATTAGCATCTGATTGCCCTCAAATTAAACCCATGTTTTTGCCTCAGAGAGTGGAGAGCAATGCTCAGCACAGGAACTAGCAAATATTATCACAGTATTTGTAGTGTACTTTACTAGAAAGAGGTCACACAATTCCAACTCAAACTGTATCTAATCCACTAATTACATGAGAGATAATTATATAACAAAATTCTGTGGAAACAATCAATGAGCACATTTCTCAGCATTTGTATTCCCAGCCTCCCATTTACCTTCTTTTGACAAATATTAAACCCATAAATCCAGGTGGTGAAAACTGGCATTGCTCTAGTGCAAAAGTTTACTTGACTCTTTTCAGTTTAAACAGAATAAATCAGAACAAAGCCACACATATCTGTGGATAGTACATGGATGAGTACTAGTGTGAATGGCAAGTTTTCTGGCAGATTTAATGTACTCAAGACTGAACGGAATAAAAGTCTTAAGTAAGTGAAGATGCCGATTCAACCAAACATGAGTGTCCAAAACCTAAATCATCCTATGAGTCATTTAGCCGCCAGACAAGGTGTACACAGATCTCTTTAGGCATCCTTTGCCCCATGAAATATCTTATGTATGAGGAGTCAGAAGACGACCAATTAAAACAACAAGGAGATCCATACCACATTATTCCTTCTAAATGGTATAGAGATACACTGAGGAGAAAGGCTAAATAAATAAATAAATAAATATTTTTAAAAAAGGAAGAAAAAAGAAGAAAAGAAAAAAGAGAAAAAATTGTAATGGAATGATAGAATTGATAGTCTTTGGAAAAGAGACAAAAATAGGCTTTTAAAAAAAGAGTACAACCTTGATAATGATGAAAAATGCACACATATATTTTACAAAGCTTTTGTATCAGTTTCCCATGTCTTTCTAAAAGACCAAGTGGCAAAGAATATTTTGTCCTTAATGTGTGAAAGGCATTCTCTGAATCAAAATAGAGAAATCACGTATTTTCCATCTAATGGACATTAATGGGCATTTCTTGACATGGCATGGTATTTTGGCATGGTATTCCATCAGTAGAATAACTTACATAATTTTGAATGTTACATTATCAAATAAATTGCAAAACTGCATGGAAATTCAGAGAATAACAACAAATATTTGGTGAATAAAAAAATAGAAAATGAAAAGATTAGGAAGAAAAATTCCAAATACACTTTATCTCTGATAACTTGGATATGTCTGTAAATATTTTGAAAGTAGGACAGGAAGATTAATCAAACAAAATATTTGTTCCCATATTCTGCACTTCATACTTTCAGATAAGGATGGTCAGATCAGATAGAAGTACAACATCAGAAACCTATCAGGAAAATAAATGTACTGAAGCAGACAGAGGAACCTTCTTCTATAATAGGTAGCCAAGTCACTACAGAAATAAGTTAAAATATTTCCATGCAAGTACAAAAAGGGATCTGACATTCCTCTCCTGGTCCTCTAAGTCCTTGTCCTCAGTCCAAAAGTCTGTGTGTTCTGAGAACATCTCTCTAATCTTAAGATGTACGTATATTTATATTATATATATATATATATTTTTTTTTTGCAGTATCTTCTTTCAGAGTACTTGGTAATCTATACTCTAGCCTCTACAGCATGATAACGGGCTGAGGTTTTCTGTTCACAATGAGAAAATATAACTGTGCCTTTCTAGATCTCAGAGCTTAGCTTTCTTTTGTAAGACGTTGTACCTTAAAGGAGCCTGTGAACATGTGTGTGCTCTTCTCTCACTCCTCCTGAAGCCAGAGTGCCCAAAATAACAAAAAGTCTCTGAGCTTGCCTAAGCCAGGATGGTGTAATTCAAAATATAGTCTTTACATCTAGATATTAGGCAATAAGCAGAACCCACTGAAGAAACCTCCTTACTTGCCCTGCTCTCTCTTCCCCCAGGGAAGGGCAGAACTCTGACCTGCCTCTGATCCTTCACTCATAAAATTAATTGTAGCCTGTTTGGACTGTGTTTTTCAAGGAGTTATACATAGATTTCAAATGTATTTTTAAAAAGGCCTTTCCACAGTTGGACATTCAAGACTTCATATTTTTGTTAGCATTGCAGGTAATACCTTGGACAAGAGGATTCTATCTGTAGAATTTGAAATCAGATTTGAGGAAAAAAATAATGGTTTCCAGGACTTCCAGGAATTTGTTGTCTATTTTTTTGCTAAAGACCATAACCCTTTCAGAAATGATTACAGATATACTGCTATGGCACTAGGGACCCTCTGGTTATTTCGTCCTTTTGCCCCTCAAATATCTTTAGCTTGCTAATCCTTCCCTTTTGCATACAAAGCCTCACTCATTCCTGTCTTGGAGACAGGAGTGACTCAGATCTATAATAATACTGTGGTATATTATCCTGAGTTCACACCTCAGCTATTGTCATAAAATATATTCATATGCCAGTGTTTGCTGAAGTTTGTAGTAGGACAGATAAGAAGAATACTCTATTAAAAGGCTAGGTACTGCTTAAAATTTCCTAATGTTGGATAGCTACTGTTGATCTAAGCACATACTACAGTAGATTTGCCCAATTTTATTGAAAAATACTATCTGTGACACTATGTAGGAAAAAAAAATTGTCACACAAAAGGCACGCACATACACACACTTTGTGGATTTCTGCTGTCCCTTTGACTGAATGTGGAAAGAGAGATTTCTATCTCAGCTTTCAATAGCATTTTGATGCAAAATGCCAAATCCTACCTACCAAGCTGATTTTGCACTTTCTTCAGCCTGTCCTCTTACTTTTCCATTTTACTTGTGGATTATTTCTGTAACTTATATTTTCTGCCATATTCTCATCTTTCTAAAGCATAGGTTTGAATTAAAGAAGATGACAAGGGGAAGTAGTTTTCCTTTTAGATAGGAAGGGCTAAAGGGAGTCATGAAAGGCATATTTTTTGAACAATGCTGACTACAGAGTATACAAAATTCAAAAGAAAACACATAATTTTATGCACTTGGCAGAGTCTCTTTGATCTTTTAAGCAAGCAATTCCTTATTTACAAATATCTAAAGTGAGGGTAAACAAAAGTAAAGGTTAGTTAGCATATGGTGAATAATTTCTCTATTTTCTTGCTTGAGTAAAGGCATAGGGGGAGTATTCTTTTGAATGGAATTATGTTCTTT
>JAUBOD010000696.1:1563117-1594919 GCA_032353885.1 Nothura maculosa | reverse complement strand
TAATGTTGCTCAGACTTGCCAATAACATTCTCAGCTTTCTCCAAGGTCTAAAGCAAGAGAAAGCACCAATATCTCTTTAATTTCTAGTTAAACATCTTAGTCTCAGTAAAAATAGGAGGTTTGGAGTTCATCTTGCAGAGCTTTAAATAGCTAAATCTGGGCACAGTAGGAAAGAGTAAGAGAAACATCATTGCTCCCAGTGAATTATCTTCAATAAAATACCTGGCCACTGTTAAATATGGACAGGTCCTGTTGCAAGGTTTTCCAAGAAGCATCAGAACCTCCCTTTTCTTCTGTAAGAGTCCAACTTTGCTATTCTATACAATGGGAAAAAAAAAAAAAGAGAGAGACAATATACAACATTTTGCAAGATCAAAATGAAGAAATGGAGTTCCCTGTGAAATTAAATGCTAACAATATGTTAATTAAATGAACAAAATGTAGTTTAAGAAATTGACTTAGGGTTTAGGAGAAATAAGCAGTTGTTTCTTTTTCTTCAGTTTTGGATCTAAAGCCATCTTCTGTATGTTAAAAATATCCAATGAGACTGCAAAGCTATATAAAAAGAGATAATACTGGTGTTGGAATCCAACCCAAGAGGGTCAAATGCAAAAGTGGCCTGATTGTAGTGAATACTGTGACCAGAAACTATTTCTTTGTGCAAGGCACAACACAAACTTTCTGTTGGCCAGAACAAAAAGGATTCTTGATGTTTTTCTGGATTTCAGCTTCATAAATGGTTTTTATTTTTTCCATTACTGAGAGGCAAGGAGAAAGCTGTGAGATTTTTTAAAGCCAATTCTTTTTTAAACTTTCAAGTCTTTATTTTTAATTATAATTGCAAACAAAGTATTACCCCTGTATTCCTGTATCAGCTTATTTGAACTGTTTCAGTACAAATATAGGAATGTAGGAGGATTTTTTTCCACATTTTTGAACATGTTTTTTTTGTCTTTGATTTATTCATAGACCTAAAACTCTTTATTATCAAAGTTTTCTTAAAAACTTTCACCTAAAACTTGCATCATCACCTGAAATGATAATTGGTGTCCAGATACCACACCAGGACAGACTCGATTTCTCATAGTCTTTTGTATCTTACTACTTTTACATGCAAGAACATGATGTGCAGTTGAGGGCTTGGCATGATCAGAGAAGAAAAGAGGATTTCCAGATGGACCCTTGAGACACTTCTTTTTATCAGGGAGCATAGTGTGGTTAATGTCAAAAGAAGTGTTCAACTAGATTAGCAAAGATCTGCCTTGTAACAAATATGAGAGGAACATGCAGTGTACAGCACTACCCAGCAATCTTTCCAGATAACAAAGCTGTGATATAAAATATGAAGTTAACGGGAAAAGAAAACTCTGAAAACAGCCAACAGTTTCTTCATTTTATGTTTATGTTAGGTTTTGTTTTTTATTTTTGGAAAAAAGAAAAAAAGGACTCCTAAGTCTCTACAGAGTTTATCACTCAAATATCAGTGTTGCTGGAAAAAAAAATGGAAATTGGAAATTAAGTTCCAGCATGGAATTAAGCATTCCTCCGTAAAATAAACTTGGTCAATTTTTGACTACATAAGACAAAAAAAGCTCTTTGAAGACTAATTGTAACCTATGTGAGAGGCTTCCAAAGAAGAAGAAAAGACATATATACTTTGCAAGTCAAAATAACTGTCAAGTACTAATGAAACCCAATCTTTATAATGGTTACTGTAGAAAGCTTTGGAGGAGGGACAGAGAGCCAAACTCTGCATATGAAGTGGGGATCAGTGTCTGCTCCCGTGTTCCAGCTGAGTATTCATTATGGTCTGAGTGTAGTTTGCACAGTGAGAGGAAATGAAATGAAAAAGGTAGATACCAAACATTTATAAGACTAGTCACCCGTAACATATTTGAGAGCCCTCATAAGATTCATCTATCACATCAAATTGAGAAGAATATGCTTTCTGAAGACATGAGTAGAGAAACAGTTCTGTACAGACTGCTATAATTTTTTTTCCTCTCGTAACACTGGAAAAAAAGTGAAGATCAGGTTGGGGACAGGGAGATAAATGATACAAATAGCTAAGAGAGTTGGCTCACATCCTTCTGAACTCTTGCCATAAACAAGAATGGCCAGAGGCTCTTCCAGCGTAGAAGCTGTGCTAGATACAATGACAGAAAACTTGAATTTCCAGTGCAAGACCTGTGTGAATTGCAATGAGGTCAAGCTGCCTAAACCTGCACTTTCCTGAAGACCCACAGAAAACAGAATCAAAATGCCTGCATTTGATTGCACTGTTATTCCTTTCCTACCTTCTTAGTGGGTAGAGAGAGAGTGGGCAGAGTTTTTTCTAGAGAAAACTGAGATGAGCTATCTGATCTGCTGAGCTGAATTGAGCTGGTCCCTTTTAGGCTTTACGACACTAAGGCAGGCTGATTCTCCCTGACATTTAGCACAGGTCACTGTATCTTCTATCACTTTTGCATGATCAGTTATAGAACCAAAGGACAGGTTAATTTGGTTTAATAGCTTTTATTTTGAAAATAATATGAGTCTAAGTTTTCAAAAATCTTGAATGAGGGGTTCCTGGAAATTAGTATTCATGTAATGTGAGAATGGCTTTTTAAAGATATTCTCTATTGTCTTTGTTAAATTTACTTCAAAGTAAATATGATATCTCTTCTCAAGTTGTTAAAATAAAGAGTAACTTCATATATTTCAGACTCCAGATACACACCAGGAACACTGAGAACACTAATAGCATTTGGATTTCATAATGATGAATTAACAGATAAACAGGAAGCCATCATTTTGAAAGACTCATGAGGCAGATAAGGAATGAGAGAATTTTGGCCCAACATATATCTCTTCACGTATTTCTGTGTATATCTAATAAATACACACTACATAAACACATATATGTTTGAGTATACACATAATATGTGATAACGCTTACAGCAACAATTTCCATATTAACTTAAATAGTAAGTGCAAATAAGCTTAATTTAACATAAGGGTAGCACAATTAAGCTTTAAATATTTAAAAATGTGTTCAAATATGTTTGCACAGGAAACTATATTTTTTCTTATCTGTGCCATATGCTAACACAATATTTCATTCAAGTATCATACATTTATTTTTCCTCAGAGGGTCTCTGTTTACGGACTATTCTCAAAGAAAAAAAAAAACAACGAAAAGAATCAAAATATTTAAATGATTAAACATATAATCATGTGGCTTACTTTATATTATTGAAAATATGCTCTAGAAACATAATAAGTTCCATTAGGTCCTATTTCCAAAGCTTCATTTGCATAATATGTATTCTACATTAAATAGCAGTTAAACAAACAAACAAAAAGCAATGCACCATAACCAGAAATAATAGGAAAAACAGAAAAACAGCCTCTCTACCTTCTGCAGCAAAGGAGGGAAAGATCCTGCAGGCAGCAGCTCTTTTTACTGCACAGCCTTGATTTACCCTCTGAGTATGAGACACACTTTGGTAGATAAAATGATTAGTACTCTAATATTTAGGGCTGCATTACGATGCCTGCATGCACCCACATAACTTCCTGCAGTTGTTTCAGTGCAGCATTAATTTGCTTGCTTTTGGAGCTGCTATACTCCTGCTGATGCCATGATAGTTCCTGGTCCTTGGGAGGGCCAAGGTTTTGCTGGTGGAACAGTGTGGAAGTGGTAACGGGCAGGGGCACATGCAGTGCATACAACCTCCTCAGGGAGAGTAACTGCTGGCTGTAACAAGCCTGAGCATCAGCCCATGGATTTTTAAAGGCACATTTTTTGGCCAACAATAGGCATATTTAAAAAGGGACAAGGCCGCAGAAGCATCCTCTGTCCTACAAACACCCTCCTCCAATATATTCTGCTTGATCAAATGGAGTATGTCAAAAACATGCAAATATATGTATATACGCACTTATATATGGCTGCCTATACAGTATTTGGAATATACATTAATCAAGAAGTCCCAGCCCATGGTATGTGGAACTTTCCTTGCAGTTAACAAAGAACCTTTTTGTTTCATGATGCTGAATCTCCTCGCTTCCAGTTGCTAAGTCTCATTAAAGACAGATCAGCCTTTCTAGTATTTGTCTCAACGGACACAGACCACCATAGGAAGAAATGTGAGTGCAATTGTTTGAAGGAAGGAAAAGTTAACATCATCACAGATGAAAGAGAAATAGGCAAGACTATCCTCCTTAGAGGATGCAGTCTGTGCTATAAAATGATGAAGAATCATTACATTACACTATTAATTTCACTGGTATTTTTGTATGATGAATCTTTTCCCACACTCTTCTGCCTCCCCGCAGCTTGCATTTAGTTCTTTACTGCACCAGTGGGAAAACAGAAGGGATGTCCTCAGTGAACCCTGGGTCTTACTGACTTTAGTAGGAGTCCTCTACAGGCATGGAGAAAGCTGACTCCATCTCTCTCAATTTCAATAGAAATAAAAAAGTGATTTACTATGTAAACAAACTATATCACACACACAGCGTGACTTTGAAAGTCTTCTCCATCCCAGAACTACTGTAATGAAGTAAATGAGGGTCTCTTGAACATCATTTAGACCACTTTGTATGTTAATTACAATACAGGCACTTCACTGTAAACGTACGCAAGAGAGAGAGGGAAACAAAACCCAGATATTTTCTTACCTATATGCAGAGCAAGTCTGAGGTGGTGAGACTGGCAAACAAAGAAGCAGTAACTCTGAGGTACCTCTCAGACAGATGACTGTGTACAAATATACTACAAACTTAGAACATCCCAAATCAATGGCAAGGGCAAAGAGGATGTAATGTTACCACTGTCTACAACATGGATATGGGAATTGCAAGATACATAGCAACCATTTTCTACAGCACTATTGCACCAAGATACTCTGGACATTTCTGTGTTGCAAAGTGCACTCTGTATGCAAACAAGAATAGAGAAGATGGATCTGCAATCTTTCTCTCTGACACATGTCTGCTGAGGGAGGCCAAAAAAAGAAAACAGGAAGAGAAAATAGCTGTCTGTGCAATGTGGCTGGAGGGGTCTGATGAAAGAAACCTATGTATTTGGTATTGCCCAAGAAAAAAAAAAAGGCAAACAGATTTAATTCAAAATATCTATATTCATATTTTAATACATTGAAAAAGCATGTGCAATATATGCAATACATGCACACGTACAAACTCACTTGTAGACACATGCAATTAAAACAGCAGTAACTTCTGCACTATTGGATAAACAGCTACTTACAGTATCTTACTTTATCTTGAAATTAAGCATATATTCAAGTTCCTGTACTTGAATTTATTCTAATACTGCAGTATCGAAGATAACAGATATTTCAAAGACCATAGCATGAAAATACACTTTCATAACTAAAGAGAAAAGGTCTTCTGCTGGGAGGATTATAAAATGGAAGGATACCAGAGACACGTCTGAGAGAAACCAACTGTAAGAAGATATCTGCTGATTCAATAACTCAATCCAATATCTCAATAAAAATGTTTTCAATAGCCTACCAGTGGACCAGAAAAATATAAATTTGTTTTTAAATTCTAGAAAAATCATTAAGAACATTATAAATGAAGAATCAGATACCCAGAAATTTGCCAAACCAGAAAAAATAGAGTCCAGACAGATAGTTCATGAAAATCATGAAAAATCAAACAAGCCTGATCATGTCTGACTAACCATGTTATTTCAACAAGGTCATCTTTGATGAAAACACCTGAGCATGGCCCTTCATTAGCCCATTTTGATCCTACAGTTCAATTCATAATAAAGGACCATTAGTCATGTTTTTTTCAGCCCAGGATGCTTGCTTTTCCAAGGTGGATCCTCTGAAAGCTTCAGAGCACACCACAGAAATCAATTGGTGAAATCATACAGCTCATAACACATGAAGGTCAAAACAGCCTGGTGGGACTCATTTGGTTCGTCATCCAGACTTTTCATAGTCACTCCCAATTACTTTAAAGAAAGGTAGCAGCTACAGGGCTCATCTATAGGACCATAGGAAAAGAGATTGAGTATGACCATAACAGCAGAATAATAAGGCAGGCAGAAAGGAGAATAAGCAGTTTGCTGAGCCTGACAGAAACACTTTGTAAAGAAATTAGCATTCATGTCAATTTTTGCTTTTAAAGTGTTGAGTGTTTGACAGTGGCCAATTTCTTGATTGTTGAATGAACAGCTTAGCATTCTCTCATCACATAAATGAAACTCTTCTAGCCTCGAAGGCAAATCCATAAGAGTCACACCACATTTTCCGCTATTGAGGATTATTCACCATTTGCTCAGCCTGACCATTTCAGAGCCAAAGCCTCAACAATGGTCCCTTTTTCCCCTCCCTCAGTCTAGACTGAAGAGAATGGGGGCTCACAGCACCATGCTGGTCTCCTCCCAACATCATAGGTTGAATGAGTTGGGAAAATACAGGGTATTTCTCTTGGATAGAGGAAACACAAGCAAATACAGATACAACATGAGAGAGTAAGAAGGTGGCACAGACAGACCTCCCCAGTTCACCGTGAAGTTGGAGGGAGAGCTCCAATGTGATACATGATTATGTCTACTACACTAGTCACATCCCTAACATTTGTTTTTCCCTCTTTTTGTGTGCTTATTAACCCACCCTTTTCCATTTTCTCTTCAACTATGTAGGTTATTAATATGAGGGAAAAAAACAAGGCTGAATGGTTTAAAGAGATTTTGGGAGGTGGTGCACTGCAGAAAGAAACCAAAATATAAACACATACCACCTCCAACATAAAAAAAAAAAAAAAAAAAAATTCTAAAGGGAACTTCCTCATTTTGGTCACTTCCTCTTCTCTTTTTCTCATCGATGCAAACATATATACACATGTACACACACTCCAACAAAATACTCCTGAATCTGTAATCATTTGTGTAAAATATTTATCTCTGTTTTTATTATCTGATTTTCCTTTGGAATGAGCAAGATTAAATACAAATTCCAGCACAGCAGAGGAGGCAAATGTGATACAAGGATAAATGGCCAATAGCAGGGCCAGGGGAAAAGTATGCATAGGTATATAAAATAAAAACTTTAATCAAGCCATAGTCCTGAAATATCTGTATTTCCAACTACCCATTGAATCAGTTTAGTTTTTGCTTGGGCTTAGATATTTCTTAAAGAGAAATTTGTAAAATTGCGATTTATGGTGGGCAAAAGAGGAAATAGCTCATGAGCCTTCACAAACTGTGCTCACAGAAGAGGAAGACAGAAGACAAACAAACACGAAAGAATTCCTGGAACAGATTTGAATACTAAGTATTAAGATTATATTAAATTTACAGTTTATTTAAATAGTGACTTCTATTTAATTTTGCTGTCTAATACCTATCACCACACAAACTGGAAGAATTTAAAAACAGTTGTTTCTGCCTAAGGAGTGATTTGCAAGACCTTTTTAGTCTGATACTTCAACTTATGGCTTGAACTTTTGCCACTGTTGGAATTTCAGTAAAGGCACTAGAACATCACAAAAAATGGAATCATGACTCCTAGTAATCCATCCTACTTTGTTAATTCTGGTTTTCCAGTACAGAACACAGTCAAAGAGTACAACTCTAGACCATTCCACAGCTTTCAGTTCACCAAAAACATCTACCCCTACCTTAAAAAATCTTTCATATTTACTTCAAGAAGCGCAAAGTGTCACAAGAAGGAAGGAAGGTAAAGTTCCTTCAATAGCAGGCAATTATCACAGTGAAAATGCAAAAAGATTCGGAGGATCCTCTCATGCTAATGGCAGGACCTAGACTGTGGCTTTGAGATTCTGCTTCTCTGGAGTGAAAGAGATGAGCTGTCTGGAAGCTGTTTGTGAACTGGAGCAGAGAGCCTTTGGGTTATTCCAGCCACTGGGCAATACAAACACACACACACACACACAAAACTCAAATCCTGAGCAACAATTCTTGTCAATCTAACTTGAGAGAATATCTTTTCTTAGCATTAATTTAGACCTGACTACATGAGAAAGACTAATCAATGAAGCACCTGAGATTTACAACACTAAGATGAAACAATCAAACATCCAGAAGATAGTACTTAGGAAAATGAAGTGGGAAGGATTTTTGCCTAACCTCAAAAGATGAATGGCAGAAATTGTAATAAACGTCAGCATTTGCACGCAAATGTAATCACCTAACACTGACTAAGTCTGCCTTCACCACTCCCTTGAGAATATGAGCAAGTCCAAACATCTCAAGGCTCATAAAGGTGGTAGAGGTAGAAATTAGTGCTGTCCTATAAGAATATAGTTCTCTATACATGGTCATCAATCATCTAATACGATTTATAAGATTATTATTATTCACATTTGTATTCAGTGTCATATAATTCATATGATAACTCATATGATTATTTTTCATATTTTAGAGTTCGTATAAAGAGACTTATGGCAAAAGGAGGATAGGAACTCAAATAATCTTTCACTCTGTGGCTTCAGTGATTCTACCTTTTAACCCTAATATTTCTCAGTCTGTAAGAAACTTTGGTTTACTCTATGAAAATAGACCATTACATAAAACATAAAAGAAATTCTCCTTACAATTTTCAAAGTGCTTCCTTTTAATTTTAAGAAATATATACCTGAGGTACATATCAGTATATTCAGAATGAAATCCTTCTTGGTCTAACCTAAAACCAGGTGCTACAAAACAATTTTTTTTTTCACACATATGAAGGAGACATATGTGTGAGACAAAAATCACATTTTAAGGAATGTGTTTTTTAGTTCTTTGTTATTTTTATGCTAATCTCTATCCAGAACCTTCAGATGCATGTGAAGTTTAAGATCACTGGGATATATAATCATGACCACTGCCTTTAAGATGAATGGAAATATTTGTCCTGATGGAGCCTCAACTTAATAGTAGATGTGGTCTGGGAAGTCATACTTCAGGAAAGATGTAGTTCAAATGGAGAGCATCTGGTGGAAAAAAAAAAAAGAGAATATTCATAGTGGTGGAAAATGCCAGCTCCATAGCACAGACTGCTAAGCCTATGAAGGACCAGAAACTGTAAACAAGATGGGAAAGATCATATGGCTCTGCATGTATAAAAAGGCTCTAGCAAAAGTGGATGTTATTGCTTGCAGTAGACATGACAATGGAGGGTAAATGATGAATGAAAGTAGACTAGATACAGCTAGATTAGAGAAAAATCTCTCTAATTATAAGGCCTAGGAAGCATCGAAATAAATTGCACACTCTAAGCCTTTAATATTTACTTCTATAACTGTAAACATCTGTTAACTTGTTTAAAAGCCAGTTTAATTAAATTAGGATGAAACCTTGTGTGGCACTTTGCTGAGTTAGTTAAACCAAAAATCAGAGAATCCTGGGACTGAAAGGGATCTCAAGAGGTCACTTAGTCCAATCCCTGTCCCCAGGCAGGACTGCCTTGACTTACGTCATCCCTGACAGATGTTTGTCTATCTTGTTTTTGAAAGACCACCAAGATTGGAGACTTTATAACCTCCTTAGACAATTACGATACTGTGAGAGCGAGTTTTACTAACCTAGACAGTACAATATTATACAGCAGTAGTGAACTTGGAGTACACACTTTTAGACATCAAAGTGATAAAAAATAACATATAAAGCAAAGGTAATTGCTTTTAACCATGTGAGCATTCTTATTATTATCTTTTACCAAATTACCATGCATCAGCTGACAGATGGTAATTGACCAGGTACATACACAACCCATCACAAATGAAAAATAAAATGTATTTGATTAAGCTGAAGTTAAGCCTTTTACTTCCACTTGTTAGGGGCTAAAAACATGTGCATTATTAATTATTTTTGCTCAGTTGGCAGTTTGTTACTTTATTAAATCACGATAACTGCATTTTCCTTCTAAGATCATAGGTAATTGATGTTATAGGTTGATCTACATAGAGCTGAGAAGAAGAAATTTTTTCCACTTACAATGTTTGCATACTTTCCTTTGCTATATTCATATGACTAACTCTGTGAGTTATAACAGGGCATCAATCAATAAGGATACCTTAAGAAAAGAAAATACATCTTGCAAAAACTACAGCTGCATCCTCTCACAACCACTTTTTACACAACTACTTCCCATACTTCCAAGACAAAAATTAGGATTCAGTCACCAATATCGTGGAATGAAATCTGCTCTAAGCTCTGTATTTAGCAGTGAAGGAATGCACTGGAGAGAGCATTCCTCTCTTCAAGTATTTTTTTTTAGTTAAAACTTGACTCACTTTCCAGTTGCTTTAGTGTACAATAATATGTACATTGTTAGACTGCAGCATGTGCTGCATACATATGGTCTGAGTTCTTGAGGAAACACCCCAGGCACTAGCACTATATCTCTACCAATGCTAACAATCACTTTCAGATACACTCATCAGATTCAATCAAATGTAATAAAAAAAATCTGGATAGGAAGGGCATCCAAATTGCCACTGCGACTAGAGCAAAGTTATAAAAATTGTATTGTTTTGTTCAATAAGAAGGACATTACCATGTGTCTATGGATTGCCACCAGCAAGCATGAAATTCCACATCAACAGCAATGTACACTGCTCTTTGCCAAGCACACTGGAGACTTTCTGAACATATTGCCACTTAAGGATATTCCGAGTTTTCAAGCAGATAGGCTAACTTCTCCCAAGAGTTGCCATTCACTTTGAAACTGCTGTGGAATCATTAGAACATATAAAAAGACTTTAAAGTACCAAAGCATAACACAAACTGAATAATTGAATAAAATATAAAAGTATTATAACATTGGCATAGAATCAATATTAATTTAATCTTGAATTACTAAACTGGCTCATTTCCTTCTCCAACAAATGACCCGGCTGCTCAGTTACCAGGAGTAACTATGTGGAACACAAGTTCCATCCTATTATCAAGATGTGTCATATGGATACATCACTCTTTACGGTATTAATATAAATCTAGAATTCATATTTTAACTTTTCACATAAGTTCATAATGAGACCAAGTGCATTAAAAATGCAGTTCCTACATTAAAAACATACCAAAGTGATCAGAATTACCATACATTCTATTTCAAAGTATGTCAACGTCTTAAAAGGTTTATGCGAAACACTAACTGTACTTCATCAGCTAATATAATGTGATTTTTTTTTAACAAGACTTTTTGGGCTAAATAAATAAATAAATATCTTCAAAAAAAAAAACTCAGTGTCCTTTCAATGGATTTCTAATCTAGCAAGGAAAGGATAAAATGAATAACATCATAAAATCCTACTATAACAGGTGATCCAGAATAAATTATCTGTGAACTATTTAAAACTGTGTTGATACTCTAAGATAATTAGATAACTTCTTTTTTATATTACTTTTTAGTAACTATCGGATTTTTGTTAAATATGCTATGCTTATCAAGTTGATTTAGAAAAAGTGAACTTAAAACACACAAAATTATTGGCAGAATACAAATAATCTTGTAGATTTGTGCCTTTACTGTATAAAACATATCTGCCCAAAGAAAATATAGGGTTAACACTACGCTAGCGTACCTTAGGCACAAGAAAGATTATTTGACAACTTACAGTCAGAGATGTTTCTCTACGTATTAAAGATAAGACTGTCATTCCTAATGAGGATAAGCCTTAAAATGTCTGGATAACCATCACTGTCAATTACCTGACACTGTCTGAATGTCTAAGGACAATCTTCTGTCTTACTTATAAAAGGAACAACAACAACAAAAAGTCCTGTTTCTGACTAGTTTGCATTCCAGTTGTTTCTTTGTTTCCAATCTTTAGTTGCTCAAGACTTGTGAAGGCATTATGAAGAGCGCTAGGGATTGTCATCCTCAGGACAAACTTTGAGAAAAACAATACAAAAGAAAATATTCTATTACCAGAGAGATAATGCATTTAAAAAAAAAAAAAAAAAAAAAGAAGGTTCAATTCAAAGCAAGCATTGGTGATAACAAAGACATTTTTGACCTAGAATTTGACTCCTATCATTTTCACTGTTCTTTCAATTTCAGTAAGAACTTTGCTAGAGTTGGCTACTTATTTTCTTAAAATTTTAAATAGTTTCAATCTAGCAGCAACTGGCTAATCAAAGTTTGACATAAAATAACTTCCATCATTAATCAAGCTTGTGTCTTTGATACACAATAGAAAGCCTGCCTTGATTTTTTAGAACTGGAGTAGATTTGAAATTATTGAGCTTTAGAGCAAAACACATCAGCACTAATGAGCTGTGCTTTTGTAAAGCGCATGACGGAATGCATGGCTTGTAATGATTTGCTGAACTTTGAAGCTGTAGATAAGTGTTCCCCAGACACTCATTATCCAAGCATCTGGATACACATTCTGTATTCAGTCAAATCTGTTTTAACAAATCACTGCCACTGAGATGCAGGTTTGTGATTAGCTTTTCTGACTAGAAATTATCAGAATGTAATCAATCAATAAGTCTTGACAATCCAGAAGCCATCAGCAGGGGGGAATTACAAGGCAGAGCAGCAAATGAGTACCCAAAGCAAAGTGAACTGTTAGAAACTGGACCAGCTTAAAATCCTGTAGGTAAGAGATATTTTTGAACTTGTGATCTCATGAGAGCCAACATACCTTGCAATTATTGCCATCTTGTTTTAGAGAATTATTACTTTTAGCATGGCAAATCAATTTGGGGTTCTCATTCCAGATTAACTCATACAGTTTATTTGAATGAAGAGGATATTTCACAAATACATCCCATGCATTGCAATGTAGTACATTTTATGTTAAATTGTTTTCTGATAAGCAAGATTTTTTCCTGGTGTGATATCTTATTTGATGTTTGTTAGATCTGACTTAAGCGATTTAATTATCCTATTCTAAAACTGTACAATATCAGGGAAAGAAGCAACTATTTTAGGAAGTAGGAGATCATTAAATTCAGCTGTTTTTGCAGGTCAATGCTCATCAAAGACAAAGCCACTTTTATGCAAACATCTGGAAAAGACGAACACTGCTCCTCAAACTCTGGAAGACTAAATAAGTAGAGGGCCCTTGTCCATTATTGTATACTTCATTAAAATTCATCTTGGTGACTCTGACAGTCTTCAATTTCCTAATCACATGTAAATATCATTCTGAAGACATATCTGATGGAGAAGAACAAAAATCACATTCACTTTTGCTCTATTCAGCTGGCTGCATTCAGAAGGAACATCAGCTAGGGCACGTTCCCCAAAGAGCTAAACTGAGATTGCATGGCCCCTAGAGAAGGAGCTTAATAATTTATTGGCTGTATTACACTTTTCAGTAGGAGTTAACATCAACTCCAAATCCAAGTTTGGTCCTTTATATATTTAATATGGGATCACGCAACAGTGTAGTTGTTGGACTGGCCTCACTGCTTGCTGATATTGACCAGAGATCCTATCCCTCTGTCCTTTATCTTCATCCTCGTAGGAAGAAAATTCCAGAAAATTAAATCAGACTGTAGATCTTGAAGAGCCACCAATCTGACAGATCATGATTAGAACGTAAAGTGTTGTTGCCATCTTTTCAGTATCTTTCATTTTTCACAATCTGTGTCAACAGTCAAACCAATTTCCTATAGATCTAATAATTTGTGGTTATGCAAGCACTAAAGTCCTTACTTTAGTCAAATATGACTAAAAGTAAGTCAAAAAATCTAGAAGAAAGAAAAACACTTTTATTTATATTTAAATACTTGCAACAGACATAAAGGCTTCCTGTTTTTCCTCAGTGGAATAAATACAAAAATGCATGCCATCTGCAGAGCTATTCATATGAGTTATTGGGGTAGGCTATTCATTAACTGCTCATTTGTGTGTGGATAATCAGAGTTATACACTCAAATTACATGTGTTCCTGTTTTTCCAGTTCACATGGGGTTCCAAAGCATCATTTCATCCACATATGACCATGTTCCATATGATGATGTGTAAGAGAAAATAAAAGAGAATTAGACTAAAAACAGCTGTTTTGACTAGCATTGGGTGGAATGTTTGCACACAAGCTTGTTCTTGCTTCAGTCAATAGGTCACAGCTCTAATGTGGATCATTCATCTGAGCTATCTCTGGCAGAAAGAGGAGATACATTCTTTATAAAGAAGTTTTACATTGCTTTACAAAGCATTTCCTTCTGTTCCATGATCTCCTTGAGTTCCCCTGACTATCAACAGCATTTCAGATTAGTCAAATAAAGGAGAGAAATACAGCAGCCAGGACAAAGTTCACTAAGTTATTGTTCTTTCGTCAATCCCTCAAATCCTTAAAAATAGAACAAAATTAAATTTGGGGGGCTTTTCTGAAAGACATGGATGGTCACTGGAATATTTTAAAGTGTATTCTAGGATGCATCTGTAAAATATATAGGAAAACAATTGCTCTACTCGAGCATTTTACAAAGATAAAATGCATCTTTTTTGTTTTTTGGTTTACTTTCCTTTCTGAGACATCTGGAATCAGTGAAATACATGCTGGTTGACGGACAAAAGAAATACATATGCTTTTAGTTGTAAGAGTCAGGCATATTGGCAAAAGTTTTATTGCCCCGCTGTATCAGAATACAGGGAAAACAACAAAAATGCAAATCTTCAAAACCAAAAATAACTATTCTTCTTCATCTCATACTAATATACATCAGGCCAGACCCAGAGGGCCCAGTATCCTGTAATTATCAAAGAGAAATTGCAGATGTTTAAGAGAGATACTTGAGTGTGTGTGACAGGGGGAAGCACAAAATAAGACTCCACCAAAAGCATCTCCCAGCCTTCACTTTTCTGTGGCACAAAAGCTACCCAGGACAGCGGTGGTGTCCTTGCATTTAATTGCCAAGAAGGATTTCCTCCATTAATTTCCTTGATTGTTTCAGTAACATAAAATATTAATATTTCCAGCATCTCATGATTACAAGTTTGCACAGCCATTTCACAGCTAGCTAGGTCTTACCCCTGCCTACTAGGTTCACTGGTTGCTTCTCAACTCTTACACTAAGCAACATTCAAAAAAAAAAAAAAAAATTCATTCACAATTCATTTTCTGACCAAAGTTTGTTTGCATGGTCTTTTATCATCTCTCTCCAGACTGAATGATCTTTGCCTTCTCCTTTTTTTTCTCTTTCTGGCCATACCAAAGCCTCTTGATATACGTAATCTAAGACATAAAAACATTGTTGAATAGGTAGAATATTTATACAACTTTTGGTACTCTATTTCCTTCCTCTTTTTCCTTATCATTTTTATACTGTTTCCCCTTTACCCTTGAGAAGCAGTGAACCAATAATGTGTTTTTTTCAGAACAACAAATTTCAACTTCAAGTTCATATTCTTGAGTAGCTTAGCCTAGAGACAGATAGAAAGCAGTAGAGATTTGGATTGTTCCTCCCTCTGCCTCGTTTGAAACTTAACTGTATTGAATTTGAGACATCATTTTATTTTCTAGCATCATCAGCTCCTTTTTTTTTTTTTTAAAAAACTGCAATAAGTTTTGACACTTATTATTTTCCAAACCAGATCATACATTGAGCACTTCAGACCTGCTGCACATATTTTTGTAAGGTCCCACTAAGGATATAATACATTGTAATTTCCTGTCATTTAAAAAGCTTTCATCCTTGTAAGGACATTTCCTCTTGTCTTATAGAGCATATTTCATTCATCTTCTCCTCCTATCTCCTAGATTCCTCAGTTTTCAACACATAGCCTACCAAACATTTGGAAAATCACATTAGCCAAGACTCCTTTGACCATAACTTCTGTTTTAAATTCTCTAATGGAGTCCAAGTATTTGATACTTTGTCTACAAACACAATATTTGCCTTTTATTAGTACTCTGCTCAAGAGGGAGATGACTTACAGTCCCATAAATCAGATTCAGAATTTTATTTGTCCAGAAACTGGATAGTTTTTGAATTTAGGGTTTTCATCTCACTTGTAAGAAAGCAACAGTTTCATTGACCTGAATTTAGTCAAGGAGGCACAATATTTGCAGTCAGTCTTTGTGGGCTACTTTGATTGAATAAGCAGGTACTGTGCTGCACTCTTCATTCCGTTTTACTAGCCTCATATCAAGATATTCATTCATACCCTTGATTATTGTTGATAGATTCTTGTAAATAAATTGGCTTAATATAATGCAAAATGAGAGTGAGGGTGCAATTGATGCAGTGACAAACAAAAGACAAGGCACCACTGAAAGAAATTCTCTAGAGAGAACAAATGGAAACCAGTTTTACTTGGAATCCTTGATGACAAAGTCATTTAAACATAGTCTTTTTTATGCTAACAAAATTATAGCTTGGAAGCAGAAACTTAATCAAGAGAAAAGCTGAGCACAAGTCAAGTGGTAATCAGAAACTAAAAAAAAATAATCAGGCAAGATATAGAAATCCCTGTCATCTTGGGACTGGAAGCGCGGTCAGCGAGGTCCTGAACAAGTTATTCATCTCATATGTAAAATATATTCTGTTTGGTTTAAGCTGTCAGTAAATCAACGTCTCCCATAAGCTGGAAAGATTCGAGCCCTTACTTATTATTCCTGCAAGTCCTCCTATAACTGCTGCTGCTGCTCAAACAGGCTTATCAGAAAAACGTGTGCCAGAATGAACCCAGATTGCAAGATGCACCTCGTTAAAAAGATCTGCATTAGAATATCTTCCATAAAAGCAACAGAAATAAGTTATTCATAAAGAAAACATTGGCAAGCATTTGGAGCCTCACAGAACAGAGTCATTAATAGCTCTAGGAAAATCACAGAATGATGAAGGTTGTAAGGACCTCTAGGATCATCTAGTCCAAACTCTTTGGTCCAGCAGGGGCCCCTAGAGCATGGGGTACAGGGTGACAGCCAGGTGAGTTTGGAAGACCTCCAGAGAAGGAGCCTTCACAACCTCCCTGGTCAGCCTGGTCCAGGGCCCTGTCATCCTCAGAATAAAGAAGTTCTTCCTCATATGGAGATGGAACTTCCTGTGTTTCAACTTACACCCATTGCCACTTGTCCTAGCCCTGGCCACCACCGAGAAGAGCTTGGCCCCTTCCTCCCTGCATTATCCTCTCAGGTATTTGTACATATTGATCAGATCTACTCTCAGTCTTCTCTTCTCTAGACTAAAAAGGCCCAGCCCATTTAATCTTTCATCATCCACAAGAATAAATAAAAAAATCTCTAAGAAGAAATCTTAAGTGCCTTAACGTCCCAGAATGATGGTGTTTGTGTCAGTACTTTGAGAGCATCTTGATCGTTTTCTGCACAGGTCAAAGTGTGAAATGTAAACTTGGCTGGCCTACTTTTGAGAAGTTACTCATACTGGGGTGTGTTCCTTACAGGCCTTCTTTTTTTCCAAGTAAATTCCAATTAGACTCAGTTAGATGCATTAAATCACAGTCACTAGCATAAGGATCACTCTTTGTTTCCTGGACAGACGCTCTTGATTATTGCATGCTGCAGTTGATAAAGGAGGTGGGCCACTAAAATGTATCATCTGGGGGCTGCTGCTCAGACCAAGATAAGAATCAACCATTAATCCCTCCACTTACAGAAAAGGAAGCATTTTAGTAGCCTGACATGTCAGTATGTTTCCCCAGAGAAATGCACACACTGTTTTTCCACTTATTTTGTTATTCACTGCTATTTGTTCTGGTCTTGATACTTTTTCCCACTTTACTGTAGCATTGAAAGATCTGGGGTAGATTTTTCTTCTTTCTTCAGAGGACACACTACAAGAATATTGAAGGAGTTACTTCAGTACCGGAGGAACTTCTGAATAAGTTTAATATGTGTGCTAATATAAAGTACAGACTATAATAATTAGCATTTCCCCTTTAAAACCGATGAGGTGGTTTCCCTGAGGTGGCTTCTCATATTCTGAGCAAGCACTCCAATATATTAGAAATTCAACCTCTCCTGGTTCTGCAAAGTAACATCTAACTTTTCAGGTGTGTAAACCCCCAAAATATGATGCTGAGCCATGGGTTATGTACCACAAACTCAGACAACATGTAGATGTGGACTGCTGTGCTACATGCCATTGAATAGTTTGTGCTTTTTCAGTTGAGATCAGTTGCCACTTTTCTTTACAACTCATGTAACATTTATATTGTCAAACAACCCAAGATGACACTGGTCCCTCTACCTTTTGAATTTTTCCCTCTTTGACATATCACTCAATATCACACCATTCTTGATTACAATACTGATCCTCCTCATACCAAATTGCTGTTTGCTTTTATTTCCTTCAAGTCTACAAGGCACTGAAAAACAGTTATTTGTTTTCCTGTGACATGCAGAAGAACTCTCCCCCAAAGATTCTTAGAATAATTATTTCTATTCCCCTTGGCATGTTTTTAACAGAAGGAAAATCTGGGGATTTAAATGTAAGAATTCAAATGACTTGATAAATCCAAACACTTGGCTTCAGCCCAGAATGGAAACAGCTAAGCCAGATCCTGGATTTTCCCAGATCTTATACATAGTGCACACATAAAGGGCATTATTGTAGTTCTCTTTGTCCTACTAAATCCTAAACTTATCTATTCTGCCTGCAAGTCATTCATCATTAACAGATGAACATGGGAGCTAAGGGAAAGGATCTTTTTGAAGAGGAGACAAGATCTGATTGCTGTGCTCCACAGGTAGACCTGGCAAAGACGCAGGTGATAAGTAGACACCCATAGCTGTCCCACCTTCCTGTAGCTTCTTCCTTCTTCCAAAAGCTGTATATACTAGCCTCTGTTTATCAGCTCTTCACAGCTTCTTGTAATCCCATTTTCCACACTAATAGCTTCAAATTTTATTTACATTGCTAAGAAGCTTTGATCTGGCTTTGCTCTACATGATTACAGAGCTTGTCTTCGGGTAGATCAAGCTTCCACAGGTTTCCCATCCCCATCTGCCTACTTTTTATTTCTGCTTCCTTGCACATACCAGAGCTGCAAGTGTACAGAGAGTTCTAACACGGTCAAAATGCAATACAACATGGCTGAAAGGAATGATAATACCTTTTCCTTTCTTTCTACTGTCTTCCTTTATTTTAACTCTACCTTAGGTATCATACATCAACTGCTCGCTGTATGAAGCGGAAATGAAACATTTGACAGTGTATGGATTTTTAAATGTTATATTAATTTGGGAAATACTATATAATCAGTCTATCATCTACTGAGTTCAGTGGCAATGAGCTACAAAGTGTAGATACTTATCATGTTGGATAGCCTTCTGAAGAGATATGTTGCAGAGCAAACTACGTATTACTGGGCTCGGTGTAAGTGCTAGGCTCTGTAATGTGGGTTCTGAGGTTGGGCATAGTCATGAATAGTGGTCTTCTTTGAATATGAGGGGGGAAAAAAAAAGAGAAAAAGAAATGTACCTAGAAGAATTGCTAGAAATTATGGCTTCAGTAGTGTTAGCTTTTAGTAAAATTGAATAATGCAGAAATAAAACATTGACTGTTCCAAAGTTCAAAGACATCGTTTTCCCATCAACAACCCACTTTATGGCATTATTATATTGTTAACTGCAAAGAAAAAGCAATTATAAGTAGGAAATTGCATTGAAATGAAAAAAAAAAATGTAAATTATTCACAGTTAGCATTTTGGTCCAATCTGTCAGGTTCCAGTAAACAACTTTTTGACAACTTTACAGCATCAAGGTCTGAATATATTTATCAACAGTTTTGAAAAATGTAGCCCACAAAAGGAAACTAAGAACAACTTCTCTAGCATGCACCAGTATTTTTAACTCACATACAAGTTTGATCTGCAGTCAATAATGAGGCATATTTTCCATGCCTTCATTTACCTAGGAAAAACTTAACAGAATCAAAATTAAATATTTAAGATCATATCAAAGTAACTAGATACAAAGTATATGATCTTAGCCACCTGAAGCTGAATTTACAAAGTGGCACTGTGGGCAAGTTATATCATCATTGAATTATCTGTAGTGTACACGATTACAGAAGAACTCATATAAAAAATATGCCTAGTGGCAAATAGCAGCTTATGAAGCTGTAAATATCTGAATATTTTTTATATTAATTCCTTCTTGCACTTCAAGCCAGAGTATCACATATGGTTCTTATTATAATACTTGCATATGAAGATTGCTTTCTAAGGCAGTTTATACTCTCTGGTTAAGAACAGACAACCATGTAGTCTGAGATTCTTCAAAATAAAGCCTCAAAGGGATTTCTTTCTTTTAAAATTTTGAATTAATTACATGGAAGAAGAACAGAGCTATTGGAGGGAAAAGAGTGCTGGAAAGAAGACCAGTTTCATTTTCCACATAACAGATATATCTCATTTTTAGAGTAAAATAAGAAGAGAGGGGGTAGAACAGCAACATGCAATACTCTAGACATTTTATGTCCTTTGGAATATAGCATTTTGTTACATTTCTGTAGAAGTGAACATCCAGTGCAACACTGAAGCTAGGGAGGGAAAGAGAATTCAGGAGAAAAAAGATCCTCTCCAAGAGAAGGTAGACCAAATATGTAGCACTGACTCATACAAATATTGCTAAACCAAGAATGACACCATAGGAGTTAGCTACCATGATACCATGCATTGCGCTGCAAAAAGACTCATGTAAATATTAATTCTGGATTTAAACAATTCTCAGATCATTGTCATAAGCTTCCAGGTTACTAATGTTCATATGAGCTCCTTTTGAAATTATTCATTTTTGGGGCAAGAAATTACCTGTCCAGATGAAAGTCGATATTGATGACAAAGGTTAGATAACTAGCACTGCAATGAAGTGCTCTGTGTGTGTGTATATCTGTATGTGTATATATATATCTATATATATTATATATATATCTATATATAGATATAGATATAGATATAGATAATCTAATTCAATCACTTCTCTTGGTGACCCATCATATATCAAGTTGCTGAAGGAAAATATCATAGCATGTCAAATATTGCAAATATTGCAGTTTTGACATGGTCAAAATTAGAGACAAAGTAAAGGGTCTTTTAAAAATGATATTAGGAAAGATTAAAGCTCACTGCATGAAAACATTTTAGGCTGCTATAATACCAGTGAGGAACTGAAGAAATATCTGACAGATGCCAACACATTCAGTATTACCCTCTACACTCCATATCAACTTGTAATCAAAATATGGAGAGGGGATAAGCTAGGCAACATTGGCATGTCGATCACATGCTCTCATAAGAGCTTGCCAGCAAGAATCTCATTAGTGTAATCAGAAGCCTAAAGCACTTCCTTGCATACATGAAGATGCTAACAATATTGACTAGCAATATGGGCTTTTGAAGTGCATAATTTTAGACAAGTGTAAGCAGAACTTGCTTTACATTATCAAGACACTACCAAAAATAATTTCACTAAATAGAAAACACCAGACCTGAGGCTGTGACATGCAAGCAGGAAATGATACCCACAAAACATGATAGCAAACTACTTTAGCAGCAGGCCTTGATTACGTGGTCACTTAATCTGGGACCCAGATCCAGTGGAACAGATGCCAAATGAAGTCAAATGAACAATTCTACTCAGGGTTGTACTTCCATAATGCATACAAAACAGATTCAAGACAGTAATTTGGTGAAGCAGCAATTTGTCATTTGTAATTTGTCTTACAGATTATATACTCTGTGCATATTTTCCAGTTTGTCAAAATGAGTAGGAATGTTCAATTTTCAATTGATGCTCCTAGACTATGAAAATTGAGTGCACTATCAGCTACTGCATAATTATTAAAGAAATGTCATGATGACCTAGATTATTTTGTATAGTTAATATTCTATATACCTCCAAAATAAGCATTTTCTTATTAGAAAGGCAAAAAGCAAAATATATTTCCTATTCTAAATATATTAGGAATTACTATCTATTGTAATTTGTTCATTCATTTTGTTCCTGGAGGGTTTACGTTCTCAAACCATAAAAATGTTCATATATGCACAAACACATAAAAAAGGCCAACACATATAATAAAATTTTCACTACCAATAAAAAATAAATATAATACTTGAAAACATGAGGAAAACCAAACTTTCAACCAGTTAGTCCTCTTAATTTACGAGAGGAGTGTCTCAGAAAAAAAAAAAAAAAAAAAAAAAAAAAAAAAAACTATTTAAAAAAAAGAAAACAAATCTTATCTCTTACTAAACATTTAAATAAAACAAAATAAAACATCTCATTCATTGTAATATGTAACTACGGTTGGCAAGCTCTGACTAGCCTACAATGTTATGGATCTTTGCACATGGGATGAACTGTAGAGTGCAAAGCTTCTTGCTATTGCAGGCACTGCACTGCTGTTTGCCTTTTCTGATTTTCCATTTAGTCTTCTTGGCTTTTCTTTCCTTCATGACAAATGTCCAAACACTTAGCAATCCAAATTTCTATACTTTCTTAATTGTAAGATAAGAAGCAGAAGGAGTCAAAGAGGAAGAAGAATTTTCAGCCTCAGCTCCTGGCCAAGAGTGTGAACTGCATTTGCCATTGCCAAGGAAAGGAAAACAAACAACTGGAGAGCAGGAAAAGTGTCTGCTATTTTTCTGTGGAGTTCATACATATGGAAAATATACAGTGTAAGTTATAGCTGTTTTTCTCTTGAAGGTTCAGATAAGCTTTCTTCATACTCTGTCATCTGTTAGTGATAGCCAAAAGTGCGACACTTCCTCATACAACTTCTAAGCTTGTATCAATAAACAGAGCTGGTAACAAGGTACTCTGTAGCCAAAAAAAAAAAAAAAAGAGGAGAAAGAAAACCTCTTCTTTGTTTAAGCTGATTAATATGACTAAAGTCATCCCCAGTTATAACTAATTTTATCAACACAACCTGTCCTCAGAGACTTTCCTGGAGAAGGAGAAACTCAGATGGCCAAGACTTTGCCTGACAGATTCAGCACAGGCAGAAAAAGAGGAGGATTCCAGGATGTACAACTTCAGTATGTATTTGCAACAGCATCTGCTAGCAGGACTTCTTTCTAGAGAATGCCAGGCAACAAGTAACATCCTTCAGATGCCCTACCAGTGCTCCCTCGCAAATAAATCCTCTGCTTAGTGCAAAGAAATTTTATGGCCTTATGACAGCGTATGTCAGGGCCTTTATTTTGCTAAAGAACTATGGATATCTGTTTTAGTAACGTTATCTGCTGTGCTGAAATGGAGATTCTGTTGCTCAATTACTGTTGATTTTTACTTGGATCATCTCCTCAAGCACTTTTGATCCAGGTGGAAAGTGGCAATGATTCTAATGAGTGACCTTCATCTAATAGAAAACTGGTGTATTTTTAGATTACGACTGTTAGTCGTGCAAATGAAAGGGCAAGTCAGGCTTGCAGTTTCCCAATGAATCAATTGGAGAATCATGCACTGGCAAAGAAGCATGATGTTAAGACATCCCCTTGGCAATGAGAAGCCTACAGAACTAAAACGCAAAGAAACACGTGTACAGAAAGGAATCTGGAACATGTTGTCATCCAGCTTTAAAATACAGTAGTAATTCAAAAGCCCAGATGTTAAAGAAAATAGTTCTAAGTAGCATGCACTAGCCAGATGTAGCAAAATATACAGGGAATATCACCGCAGCAATGCATCAGCTGGCATCAAGAAATCCAATTTAATAAATCACTGTCCCAGATGTTCAGGGGCAAGATGCCGTGCTCAGTATGTCTCTAAAATCTATTAAAGTGCACAACTAGTATATGTGGGACATCAATGCCACAAGTCCACACACAGGGATCACAGAACCACAGACCCTGCTTCCTACTACTATCATCAGCTTTTTAAACCTTGGTCATTTCTGCAAGACAAGCCACAAAGAGACGTGCCAATTGTCATGTCCAATGATGAAGAAATCCAGCACCTCACATCTACCTCTGTTAACTCTTTAAAAGTGACATGGTTCTTTCCCTCACATCACATCCGGCTTAAGAAAACCTTTAGGGCTGTAATGACAATAGCACCTGGGGGGCCTTCTGATGACAATATTCAAGGTTCTTGGTGATGGATGACTTCTGAAAGTTTAGCTTCTGTGCTCATGAAGAAGAAATTGTCAAGGCTTCTTCCTTCCTCTCACCAGCCTGCTCAAACTTTTGCTTCATCTCACAGTCTCTGAAACGTCACAGAAAATAAAGTAGCAAGGTACTACAGATGTCAAATTTCTCCTCAATCTATGTTCAAGCTGGACTGTCACTATGGAAATTCTGAGAGTACAGGTGTATGTATGGCCCTGAGACTTTTGTAGAGGGAAGAGGAGGAATAAAGATAGAAAAACATGATACCAAGTGTTCTAGCCCCTCCTGTATGCACGTATTTCATTTTCTGCAGGTAGACAGGAATTTGCTCAGGAGACTTGTCTCCTACTGTAGGTATGAAGAACAGCATTTCTTCAGCCCACCAAATACTGCTTCTCTTCGGTCTTTTCAAGGACAGAAGCTGCAGCATCATTGCCAGATAACCATCTACTGCTGGAGGAGCACAGCAAGAATTGACCTCAGTGATGATTGTTTTCCCTACTTTTTGGACTATGAACTGGATGGGACAAGCAGCTTCCCACGATGGCACATAAGTTTTTCATTAAGGTAACTTAAATACAGGTTAGTGCAGCAACAGACTATGTAGGAACTCAGTAATGAGCATCAGTGTTTATAGAGCCTGAGTCATTGCTTAAAATAAGCCTCAAGGAAGGAAGCTACCAATGCTGTATGATAAATACCCCATAAACACACACACACACACACACACACACACACACACACAAACACACAAATCCTGTCCAGCTAAGCTGCCTACAGGCTCCTGTAAGTAGTGACATTTGTTCCACAAAGGATAATATCTCAAGGATAAACCTTTTCTGATGTCAGTGGGAAGGGAAGGCTGCAGGTAAGTCTTCCATAGCTACTTTTGCTCTTTCTTAAACCTTTAAGAGCTTCTGAAAATCAGAATCCTGTTTTAAATTTTAGGTCTGCACTGCCTTCCCCCTCCCCCCCACGCCCCCCCCCTTACTTGCTATATGGAATTGCCTCAGAAATATATACCACTAGAAAAGCCTGGCTTCACCAATCTATATGAGCTTTGTTACTAAGGAAAAGGAATGCTAAAGTCTCAAAGAACAAAGAGAAAAATCACATCAGGAAGCTGTAACACCTACAAAGACTGAGGAAGGGGTCCTTGCTAACAGCACGAGTTCAATTCTGTCCTTATAGCCACAGTTCTGTGGCCCATAGCCCAGTTCTGCCCGCTGCATAGAGCTCCATAACACCAGTGACAAGGTCCATCAGAAAAGGATGCATATCCATAATTGTCGTCATAACTCCTATTCTCCCAAATCAGTGCACAGAACTGCACTTGCACCTAAAATCTCTTTGTGGAATACAAATCCATCCCTTTCCTCCACAAACAGCAAAAAAAAAAAAAAAAAGAAGGTATGTGAAGAGACTGTCAAATGAACGGTGAATGACAGAGCACAATAAGCTTTACACATAGGCCCCATAGAAGGGAGAGGAATACTTGTTGCTTATAACATTGCTATTAGGGCTAGAAATTAGGCTCTCATATAGACTGTCTGCTGGTTGAGGTTGTGTCATCCATTCAGTAGAAATCTCTCTGGTCACTCCGCAGCAGAGTCTGAGTGCAAACCAATACTTATATAGCAGACTACTAAAGAGTATGGTCTCAGTGCAAACACAGTCAAAGCAGTCTGGCAGTAAAAATGCATAAGAATTCCCTTCTGAAGGGAGGATGCACAATTACATAATTATATCAAAAGATAAACTCATCATTCCCATCCTCTAATTTCATAGTACGTAACAAGACCACTCGATTCTAATAGGCAGATTTGGAAAAGAATAGTAGATAGGGAGGCTAGGATTTAAATAATTGGAAAATAAAACTGGGCAATACAGACTTCTGTCATCATTCTGCTTCTATGCTCAAGCTAGTTTTTCTGCTAATAAAAGAACACCTATAAATTGTACGTGTCACAAACTTCCTGAAGCAACATATGGTTCTAGCATTGTTGTACATCAGGTCAGGTTGTTCAGTTCTCCTAAAAATGGCTAAAAACTAGCTATATTTATCAAGATGCATATAAAACAACTTCATTGACATAACATAACTCAGGCATGAGCTGGGAACGGCAAAGAATTAACCTCTGCTCAAAAGCTTTTCTCTGGAAAATTAACAAGGACTTTACTACTTTGCTGTATTTCTAATAGGTTATAGAGCTCTATTCCTGTCACAACAAGAGTTATTTTTTTCTTTATCAAGGTGTTTATTTGTATTAGAGGAAATATTTTCAATTATACTTTGTTTCTTCCAATTATTATTTGTCTAATCTTTTCCAGTCTATTGTTTTTCCTCACTAAAATGTGCATAAGCATGACATGTATATTGCATATCATTTTAAAGAAGTGAAATCAGTTCATCAACTGAAGTTCCTGCAAAAATTCAAAACAGAAACTAGCAAGTTAAAGCAACTGAACAAAAAGATTTTAAGAATACATAGTTTTCTAATCAAAACAGCAAAAGTCTTTAATCAAATATTGACTAAGTTCTCCCATGTTGTTTTTTTATCTATCTGTATGTTTTCCTGGACTGAACGAGCATTTATGCAAACAGTATAACACCATAACAGTCCCTGGAAATATGCTTCTTCCTGTGCTGCAAAGTCATACATGCAATATGTAGAGCTCAGCACTGAGCTCATTTCCTTTTCCAACCCATAGAAGGTCACAGCCTGAATGACATCCTGAGGTTTCTGCTTTTGTACTCCAAATGTAAGTGCTACTATAGCTGGTGTGGAAAAAAAAAAAATGACCTGTACATGTTGCTGACAAGCTAGCCACCCTGTGCGACCTGCTCTAGGTGTGCCTGCTTGAGCGGGAAGGTTGGACTAGATGATCTCTAGAGGTCCCTTCCAACCTTGAAGATTTTATGAGTCTATGATTCTACCTTAAACCATTTGCCTCAGAGAACATGGAAGTTCACCCCACTTCTCAGCAGAAAAAATCTGTTAAAAAAGAAACAAAACAAACCCAGAAGTTCCTGGTGTGAAACCAAACCTCAGCAAGGCAGACTTTCTGCACTGACAAATACAAGTAGAACAACATGTGCCTTGGAGGACCAACACATTTTAAAGGGCACTGACTTTTGAAGTGATCAAGCCAGAGCTGTCATCTTTATATAGAGGTGGTCTGCTCTGGCCGCTTAAATGAAAGGGTATCTATCTCTAAGGGTAAAATTTAGGCCCACTACATCATGTACTTACTTGTTGAATTAGCTAAAACAAAGGTCTGTGGTCTCTACAAAAACACATGAGCTCCCAGTGCCATCAAAAACAACAGCAAAATTAGATGTTCCTGAAGGATACTCATAAATGTCTTGATATGCAGAGAGCTACTTAAGGCCTTGTGAAAGAAAAATATTGGTTTTGATGATTTCTCAGGAGCTCCCTGGGGCCCACATCTGTTCTATATGAACTATTTCCATCCAGTTGGGATTTCGGGCATCTATCATTCTCAGCTGATACAGAAGCACGTCCACAAAAGGCTGAGATGGTGACCACTGTCTTTTCTGTGTTTTAACCTAATGCTTAGAGCAGTCATTCAGCTATGAAATGGAAGCACTGGTCCAGATTTTGCCATTCTGAGGAGATTCGAACCTGCAACACCTATTTCCTAACTGGATCTTCTTGATTATTAGGTTAGCCTTGGGTATGCATTTTCTATTCTCATCTTTTTTCAAGATAAAGTAAGAACTGACACCAAAGGAAGGGGGAAGTGCAGGATGGATGGCAGCTCTGTTGCATTGGCTGTGATACCCACTGGCGAAAAGAAACATTGAACTCCATTAACAAACTGAGGGTATGGAAAATGCATGCAAATGCCTGGCAGATGCACCCTTGAGACATTGCCTCTTCCAGATGAGCAGCCTAACCAGTAAAGTTTGGGCACTTTTAGAGAAGCAGCATACCTATGATCCTTCTGAGAATGCACAATTATGAAGTACAGTTGTATGAGCAGTACTGTACGGTCAGAAGTACCAATGTACAGAGAAAGCAAAGATTAAGCAGTATTGCAGCAGCAGCCATTGAGAATGGTCCTCAATACCCAAGCACTACATGCCCTGTCCAGCATGTTCATCCTCTCCAACATCTCCCTCCAGTACTAAAAGTAGATGGCCTGAATATTTCCCAAGGAGCTCTGCTAAGCATAGCCAGTGGGGTTTTTGTTGTTATTGTTTTGCTGAGGGTTTCTTTTTATTTTTTTTAAACATACTGTTAAGGTTACAGATGTTAGTATGATTTACAAAGAAATGCCTCTTTTCCACTCAGACCAACTAGACACAAGGAGAAAATCTTTGTGCTTTAAAGAATTGATATCACGCTTTGTCATGCAACAATATACAAGCTTAGACTATCAAACTTGCACTGAATGCCAATCTATGCTGGTATCTACCAAAATGAGGTAGATGGGTAGCCAGGATGCAGGAAAGTTCAGAAGAAAGACAATAAATATGATTTATTATTACAACCCATACATCCCATCCTTAACCAAACAGTATATAATCCCATGGAGATATACAATTACACTTGTGTACAATACAGTCAATAAAGCTAGAGTAGCAGGCTTCTGGTGTAGTAAGTGAAGAAATTTCATATCTGAAAATCAAGCCCAATACTTGATAAGACAATCTGAAAATAATAGTTTAATCCTACGAGATGTTTATCATCACTTGAATCTGGAAGAGAGTATGTATATATTTTTCTCATCTTTTCAAGAGCAATTCTAGGGGACTATGTTCTTAATTTCCTCACTCCTGACAGCACAGATGCTGGCACTGGCATAATTCACGAATTTGCTTCTGTGCACTTTTCAATCTTTATTAATATTAACATCTTCTTACAATCCCCCTTTCCAAGGATTTAAGACTTCAGATTTGATCAGTTTATAAGTGAAGAGATCAAGAAATCCATGGATAAAAAACAAATCCCCTTAATTCTTGCCAAATATGCTATGGGAGTCTCTGAAGGCTTACTTGAGAGAAGAGAATCATTTATTTTTCTTCACCAAAAGACAAAACTACAGAAAAAATAACATCAGAAATTCTAAAAACACATGATAAAAAAAGTAAATCACACATATATAAATTCTTATATAAGTCAACTCAGAGAAGGTTTCTTGATTAAAAAAAATCACATATAATGAGCAAGTTAAGCAAAGGTAAGTTAAGCAAATGACAAGTAGCTGCATATCCAGCTGGAAATCTACTGGAAAAGTAATTCTCAAGCACACTAGATTTTAGATATATTTTAGAATTCTAGATATATTTCAGTAAATGTATATATACTAGTAAGGGAAAGAGAGCCCGATGTATCATACTTCATAGAGCTTCAAACTTACTTCAGCAGAATTCCTCATGGATTTTTAATAAGAATGCGACAACAAAGTTTTAAGTCCTGCAGAATTTAATAATGGAAAAAAGTTCCTTGCTCCATTTTGGGGGATATTTTTGCTTTGCCAAAAACACAGTTTTACTGAATTACCTTTAGCAGACACTTGATTATGTTTTGATGAAAGGGCAGTTACAAGAGCATACGAAAGGATATGTATTACCTGCTTGCCCCAACTCAACAAAGACTCTCTTTATACCAAGAGCTAAAGAGTAGAAAACAGAAAGAAAAAGCAGAAGTCTCAGTGCAGTTTAAGATGTTAGCCTAAACTTTTGATTTGAAAACACACTATAAATATATATATTTTATTGATATTAATGCAAACAAAGATGTAAAATGCACAAGAGAAACTGGGAACGCTAACAATCATTAAGGATGCGACTCATCCCAAAACAACTGTCTGACAGGAAAATTTAAAAAGGGGATGATCAAGTATGGGGTATTAATTTTGAAAATGAACAATTTTCAAATGAACAAAAAAAGGTTTCTCTTTTTACTAAATTTAACTGATTCTTAGCAACAGCCCCAATATAATCTAAATTAAGCGAATATTGTCTGTTTTCCATGAAAAGCTTCAGTGTGAACATTTCTTTGAGAAAGTCCTGTCTCAGATCACACAAGCAGCAAATGCTGACATCTGCTCACATCTCTAACTTCAGAGGCGGATTTTTTAGGTTCAGTGCTGAAGTTTCGCTCTCATGTAACTCTCAGGAGGAGGAGGAGGAAGAACTCACAAGAGAAGAACTCCTATGCCCAGCCTACACAAAATTAAATTTGCCTCTTTGGCAGTTTCCCTACTTTCTCTCCAAATTCTAATTAATTTTTCACTCTGCCTCCTTTTCTGCCCGTCTCCAACCCTATGTTAACACAGGGACTTTCACAAACTAATAACACATGGTGCACATCTCCTGACCCAAGAGCCATACAAGCCAAGCTTATCAACTCCTCTATTCTTCCCTTTCCTCCTCGCTTTACCTTAGCTATATCAGAAGTTGATCCTGAAAGAGCCTTGGGAGCTTTCTGCCCTCTACTAAAATTTGCCCTTGGTCACATTAATGAGAGGCATAAAAAGTTACCATAATTTTCACAGACTTGTGTCACTGCTAATGAGCATTAGCACTGCAATAGCATTGACAACCCTCAAATAGGCCACAGCACTGCAGCTGTATAGTCTCATCTCCCCAAAAATGTCTGCTGACCCCAAGGTTTTTACACTTTCTACAAGCTACATGACTTCAAGGAATTAATTTAATAACAAATTAATTAACAATTTTAACCCTTTAATATTAGTTAGCCAAAACCCAGAAGATGTCAGGAGATTTTCTTTGACGTAGTCAATGCACAAGAGTCAAGCATGACAGTCAACTGTGCCTGGGGGAACTCAAACGTCTTCCTAAGGTACATTAAGCTTGCCTGCTTTAGCATCTATATTCAAAACAGCACTAAGCAGCTCAGACTTAGATCTCTCACAAGTCAATAGAAAGATGTGGGGTGGCATTCAGACAGCACAAGGTCTAATTTAGTACCTATCAGATATTATTCAAGTATCATTCCAATCCTATCCTCAGATCAAAACCAAAAAATAAATAAATAAAAAATGCTGCTCCAGAAATGCTGCTAGGTAAATTAGCAGAAGTAATGTGAGTAATGTGGTCCTGAAGGAAACCATGTCACTACAGTCATCAGGAGATGCAGTTCAAGGCAAGACAGGTTGCCACAGTTTGGCCTAGCTACTCAGAACACACACCATGGACACCAAGACCTTGGCAAGGCCACCTCACTTCACTAAAAATATTTTTCTCCTTTACAAAGGATAAAATACACAAGTACTAGCAGTTCTCCTATTAAATTTTAAAAACAAAATATACATTTTGAGGAGCTGATTCATATTATCTATATATTTTTTCTATCAAGAAGAAAAGTGATCAGTTATACAAATAGATATGCTGCTTGATGCTATTCAACTCATATGTGAGACTTACAAGTCCAAATTTTCCTACTGTTTTGCTGCTGTGGTGCAGATTTTTATTTCTCATATGTTTAACAGACAGTTTAGGTGTTAATTTCACAAAAAAAATAATCTATCTGTGGAGGACAGAGTATGGCAGCAGCTGGTAAATGCAGGAATCATAATCTAAACAAGCTTTTAATTTCATGACTATTACAGAGAGATGATAAACTAGCCTTAGCAATGGCTAAATAGTGGATGAGGAAAGGGTACAGGCAATGTTGCAGGAAGATATGCTATCTGTATTCTTCTCTTTTCCAACCCCTATTTAGAAGGCCAATGGGATCCTGGGGTGCATTAAGAAGAGCATCTCCAGCAGGTCAAGAGAAGTGATCGTCCCCCTCTAC
>JAUBOD010000696.1:1525475-1563017 GCA_032353885.1 Nothura maculosa | reverse complement strand
CTGCGTGTGCAGGGGGGTTGGACTAGATGACCTCTAAGGTCCCTTCCAACCTTACACATTCTATGATTCTATGATTTCTGTATCCTTTTTTATGTTTTGAACTTAAACTTTCCCCTCATTTTTCACTCTATTATCAGTGATACTACTAAGATGAAACTTTTCATGTATTGTTCATGTAAGTTTTTAAGTCATCAAAGCTGCAAGATAAGGAAAGAAAAGTCAACAAGAGAATCAATGGATTATTACTCAGGGTGATTCATTTGAGACAATTTTCTTATGGTAAATATCTATTTTCAGATACTATGATTCACTTTGATTTGAATTGTTGCTTGTTGAGCTTGCAGCCTTTCACTCCACCCTCTCCCTTTTGAGCCTTTTAGGCCTGAAGTCACCTGGATCCCTGCCATATCATACAGGCTGCATGCAATGATGTAGAAAAAAGCAGTGCAGAAAGGTTGCATGAGAGAAGAATTTGGCATCATTTTCAAGTACAAAAAGAAGAACTGTCAAGTTTTCGCTTTAGTTGTTAGAATTGCTTTCTTCTCTTGCTTCTCAAATATTGGATCAAGTACAAAAAAAGCAAAAATAAGTTTGGTCTGTATAATATCAATTTATAGACTCACCACTTTTGTCATAAAGAGTCTTGAGTCTGGAATAACAGACAGGTCAGACTCAGAAAGGAAATCTACTGGGAGAAGTGCATATGAAAATTAATATAGCCTTTACCCATACTTTTCCTGCTGTCTTTTAGCCTATGCTGGGGTAGTAATTATTCACTTTCAAATACAATTTTTACTTGGACATTAGAGAAACCAAGGACAGGAGCACTAAGAGCCCTCTGCATTTTATTATGTGTATATTATATTCAACTTCTACATCTAACAGTCATTTATTTTAAAGAAGATTTTGCATTCCTTAGCTTTCTAGTAATATTCTCCATTAAGATTCAATAAGGAAGTCAGGAGAAAAGAAAGATAATCGTCCAAAGTGAGCATCTAACATATCTTGAACTTCATTCATATCATATCCATTAATCTTGGACCATAAATATACACACTATACATGCAGACCATTTATCTTTCCCACCTCTACCTTCCACCTGCTTCAGTTTAAATAATGTCAAGAAACTAGATGTGAGAAAGATGTTTTTTTCCCAAAAAAGGAAATTTTCAGAAGAAAATAAATATTATAATTATTTTTCAATCTCCATAGATCTGGTGAGAAATGAGAAAGTATTCCATATGCAGCACTATTTATCCAGCACAGATTCAATACAGGATAAAAAAGGAATGAATCGTGTAAAGTTGTATTCTGTACAGATCTCAGAAATTACACTGATGTTAAATGGAAATGAGAATTTTTTTCAGTACCTATTGTCTCTGTGCTCAGAATCAAAGGTCTGTCTGAAAGAGCCCACTTGACATATCAGTTTTTTTGTTACCTTTTAGTGAGCAAGCCTGACTCAGCCTTTCCTGTCTCACTGTGTTCTCACCACACCTCACTTGCTTGGCAATTATAAATAAATAATGCTATTTTAGAAAGGTTGAAGGAAACCAGGAAAAGTAATTATGCAGCCTGATAACTTTAGACCACAGCACAAAAATTAAACAGCTAAACAACATTAGATCACACACAGAGTGCAAACACTAGTCAAGCTCTTTGATTTTAGTGTAACCAGCAAGATGATTAATTTTGAGAAGCTCAGTGACACTAAGCACAAGCACATGAGTGAAAAATAAAGCTTAATATGAGTATCTATTAGGATGAGAGATCTCAAACAAGATATCAGTGTGCTTTACTGAGTGTTTATAATCTCACTTTACCAAGAATAGTCTCTACTTCAAACGAAACCAGATTATTTCCCAGCGCATAAAAGGCTTGCAGTGACTGACAGCTGGATCACTGCACTGCTCCTAGGCATCTTAAACTTATTTCTGTCTCAGAATATGCATGAAGTCACAACTTAATAATCAAGCATTATTTTTGACTCATGTCCTGCCATCTTTTCTTTTCAGCTTTTTGGAGATACCATTTAGCTATAACTCAATAGTATAGTCCAAAGCCAAGAGGGACAATTTGCATCTTCTATTCTGATTTTCTGGATAACACAAGTTAATCTTACCAGTTCACCAGGGAGCTCAGCTCTATGCCCTGAATTTCTCACCATAAAAAAATCTTCCAGATAGCCAAGTATTCCCCCATTAACCAATATGCCTCCTGATTGCACATGCACGTTCTGCAGCCTGCATGTTATAGAATTTATCTATTATTATTGCTAAAATCCCTTAGGAAACTACTCAAAGTTTGCAAACCTGTTGACCTCTATCACTCTTGATTTAACAGAGCTGCCTTAAGTAACACTACCTATAATTCAAGGGATGAAAAGTAACTCAAACTTTATGAATATTCTTCACTCCAAATAGACATGATGACAAAGCTTCATTTAGACTTGTTTCATCTTCTTCGTGGCACACATGATGAAGTCACCTTCAACGGCAATAGTAATACTAGAATATATTCCAAACCTAAAGCTTCATTTTTCAGTACAGCAACTAAGAATACGAACTGCAGAAGGTAGCACTAAGAATCTTGAAAAAAACACTAAGCTCTGCCACTGGAAACTGTAAAACAGTGCAGCCTTCCCACAGAGGCTATCATTATTCAGCAGTTAATGGACAGACCAGAAAAAAAATGCACATTTTAATTATAGCAATCCATTCTTTCCCATATACTTCAGGAGAGCCTTTTCCTTCTGCTTAGAAACAAATAGCCTTATAATTTTCACATACATTCCAGATGTAAATCTAAGCCAACTGGTTCACTTTTGGCATGCTGTGTATGGCTGAGAGAGAGAGGGAATGACAGAGCCTCTGAGAGCATCTTCTGATCTAATTCATCCACGGGGACTGAATAGGGTGCTTGATGCACCAAGAGGGCTACAAAGTTAATTCATCTTCCCTGTCTGCTACTCTAAGGCCAAAGCTGTTCTCAGCAGAAGAGAATTTATTTTTCATCATACAAGAACAATATTTGCAGTTATAATTTTCTCTGCCACAAGGCCTGATCTTGCAAAGTGGTGATTAATATCAGCAGCATGAGAGAGTAATCCCAAAGGAATTAGCTCCATTTGACATATTTTCAGTCATAATGTTATAGATCTTGACAAAGAAGATACTCCATTTTGCCGATTGAACTGCATAAATCTTCTTAGCATCACTGAGCAAGGACATTCATTTAACTGGTTGTCCTGCTAGCAAAGTCTCATTCCTCATTTATTCTCATAAGAATCAAGAGGTATCTACATTATCTCATAAGTAATTTGGATCCCAAAATGCATACTACTCATTAAAGAATTATAAGAACGCTTACTGGAAAACAGGAGAGGCAGAGTTTTTCTCATTTCATAGTTTCTGGCTGATCATATTTGCTTGTTTGTTGTAAATATACTGCTAGTTTCCCACTCACTGATATGTTCAATACATTTGTAAAAGGCTTTTGTTGTTGCAGTTGTATTTTCTTTCTCTTTCTTGAAATGGTCATTTCAGCTGAATTTCTGACAGAAATTCTGATTGCTTACAAAATTCTTTTCCCTATATAACTGTTCCCTATCTTTCACTCCCCTTCCCCACAAATTGTTTTAACAGATTATATTTTCTCAAAACATTATTGATTCCGTTTGTCTTCTTCATTCATATCAAACCACTGTCCCTTGCAAATCTGTAGGACTTGACATCTCCAGCAGAAGAATTTAATATGTATACCTCTTTGCATGTACATGAATGACATTGCCAGCTTAGACAGCTCAGCAATTAATCCACCTTTCAGCACCACAGTTCAAGGAAATGCTATTACTACCTATGCTTATGCATGGATAGGTTAATAGATATTAAGTCCTTTAAAACCACACAGCATTATAGACAAAAAGACACATTAGAGGACGCTATCACTGAAAGACTTACAAGAATGTGCTGCCTCCTCAGGGTTGCATGAAGCGTAGAAGCAGATGGAGAGCTGCAAGGGCAGACAGCTATAATAGGTGAAAGAAGAAAACTATAATTAGCTGTTTTGAAAGTGCATTCAGGTGTTACAACCAAATTTAAAGGGATAGTGCCAGAAAAGCCATGTTTCTGGCTTCTCCATGTCATTGACAAAGATGTTAAAGAGAACAGGTCCTAGATGTACAGCAAGCAGCTGCTATCTCTAATTTTCTTTTCTCTAATTTGACATATCCGACAGAGAAAATGGTTATCAGAAAGGGTTTGTAATCATAGATGGGCAAGCTGGTGCTTATGAACATCTCTCCAAGACCCACTTTTAGTACTTTTGCTGGACATAACTGACTTGGCACTCATAGATGTCTGTACTGTTCCTTGTCATGCGGCACAGATGAGCTCTTCTCAAGTGACATCCCTACTAGCAGAGCAATCTGAAAGCAAGTGGAGATGAAGCCCAAGACATCCTCCTTCTTGTGGAGATTTCTCAGGCACTTCGTGATGTCTCCAGCTACCACTACAAAAACTTCCCATCTATAGAAACAAAAACAACCAGTTTTTTAGAATTAAGCATAGGCCTCTGACCATTTCTCGCTATTTTCTTGCCTCTGCTTGTGACTACAAAGACCATGACTTGAACTCACAAATGCTCAAAAGAAAAAGCCACTTTTGGATTGAAGTTCTGTCACTGGACATCTTCTGGGTATCTGGATGAAGTAGCATGATGCTGTGGAAAAAGCTATGTTCTTATTTTTCAATTTAATCTTTCTCTTTAATCTAAAGATGCAGTGACAAAAGTGCCTTTTATATATTTGACAGGTAGAAAATCACCATCGTGATTCAAGTGTGAAGGATAAAATATTAAAAACATCAGCATCCACTTAAGTAATTTTTAATGAATTTAGTCCTTTTTCTAGTAATAAATGAACTTAAGGCTCTGGCAGAACAATACAATCTAAACTGTTCTTTTTTTTGGATTAATTTCAAAAACTATTTTTGCATTTGAGATTTTTCTCTTATCTTTCTATATGAATATCTCCTTTTTTAAAAAAAAATAATAAATGTTAGCATTATTTTCACTTTCCTTCCTAATTTGTGTTTTGGGAAGTTTTCTTGCTGTAAAAGAGCTTGAGTTAATCTGACAAATTCTTGCCAACATATGGCTTCATTTGCCTTTATCTTGCAGAAATATAAAAGGTAAGTTACTTCATTTGTCATTTGAAGTATACAGATTATGAGACACCCAGTTCAATGGTTCTAGTCTGATATATGTATTGTTGCTACCTATAGAATGTATGTACATGCATACAGCATGTACAGTACTACCTACCATATTTTTTTTTCCAATAGATCTTCTAGAATGTATAAGACAGACTTCATTACAATAGTATTCTTCCAAAGAATATACATTGTGGGTTCTGTATGCTTTATATAGGTTTCAGATCTGGGAAGATTGGATTACCTTCATTATGTTAAGCAGGTCAAATAATATAAATATATATTCTATGCATTAAATTGCATATGCAAAAACATCTTTAAAAAAAAAAAGTATTTAAAGACCATCTACTCTCAAGAACTTTCTTATTTCCCCTATCACATAACAGTTCATGACAAATTCCTTTGTCTCCTTTTCATGATATGCAGCTATTTCTGTTTTTGTTCACCCACTGCCAGACTCTGATCTCAGTAACATTGGTGTAATTCCAGTGTAACTCCAGAGTGGCCCCCAGTGTCTGGATGAAAGTTTGATACTCTTAGTTCAATCCAGATAAAACAGTAGTAATGCTTCCTGGCAGAAGAAAACATATTTGGGGATTTGACAAGGACTGTGACCAGACTTCAGACTGAGGGCAAACATGTATATCCATCTGTTGTCAAGACAATCTGCAGTCGCCCGGTCTGTTGCATTTGGCTGCTGTGGATCTGCTGTTGGTCCCCTGGGCTGAATTCATGGGGTACATTCTCAGGATTCTGCACTCCAGCATTTGTTCTCACTGCTGTCTACTGGGCCCTGGCTTCATGCCCATTTTCATGCACTGTTTAAGGCCTCTCTGGGCCAGTTTCTTCCTCTTTGGAGCAGGCAGTGTCATACCCTTGGGCAATGATCTCTTTCAGACAGTGCTCTTCTTGTGGGATAGCAGAGTTGGGTTCTGCTCTGCAGAAGATTGGAACTTTCTCAGAGTCTTGCATCTTGCATGCATAGATATGTGTTCTCCAGCTTGAACTGCTTAATTAACCCATTTAACTAACCCATGCAGAATATGGGAGGCATATTCTAAAAAAGAGGCATAATGCATCCTAAAAAGAGGTGTAATGCATTAGGATACTACAGATACTAAGTGATGTACAGTAATACTATCTCTAATTATCTCTTTGTGAGCTTTCTGACTCACTGACAGCAGTATCCCATTGGTGACTCTCAAGGCCAAGAAAAACAAAAGCAGTTGCACCCTGACAAAGTATCTCACTCTTTAAAAAAGGAGCTACTGCTAGAGAAGTACATCTTTTTTTGTATGTGTGAAAAAATCTAGGAGTTTTAATGAGCACTAGATGACTATGCTTGAATCTGAGTCAATACTGACAGGCTGGGACAAAAAATGGAAGTGCAGGGTGATTAAGACTGAAAAGCAAATGTGTAGAGAACAATTCTTCCATTTTAATCTACTCAAATGAATATTGTGCTTACACAAAATAAGAACGGTTTTTACTCTCTAAATATAGCGCATATGCCTTTATTTTCATTGAAACATGCTCAAGTTCTTTTGCTGATTTGAGTTTTGTGGAAGAAGGATTAGCTATCTTGTATCTGTAATTTCATTTCCAGCTACAGAATTAACTGCTTCATCGACTGTTCTCTCTTTTCAGCCTCCCACAGCTCTTCCACTATAGCAAATCTCAATTTACTGTACCTTAAAGATCGACGATGTTTTACTAGCTGACATATCCACAGGCATACAGATTTGTCTCATTTTTTATGGTCCTTCTCCTTCTGAGATTTCCCCAAATATTTTGAGTTACACAAAAGACTTAAAAAACATCTCCTTTTACTCATTTAGCTACTCAGATTGCCCTCCATTATAGCATGGGATCAGAATCTTACGGCAGATTCCATTTAACAAAATATTATGTTATTTGACTCTTAAACTGTACTATTTATTTGTCATTGTTACTGGTACCTCTTTACCTCTTTTCCAATGTTTTTCATACTGAGTGCAAAAGAACTATTGTCTTAGCACTCTCTTCTCTTTCTCTGTTGTGTTCAATAGGATTCAAGCAAACATAGTATGGTGCTTCAGTTTACAATATGAAGCATAAAACTGCACAGATAAGTTTGGCTGTACAGTAGTCTGGTCTCCATAATACTCACACAATTTGCATTTTCCCCTAGAACCTTCTCCTCCCTGAAACCTAACTCTATCCAGATGTGCTCTTTTCCATCAAATCGATTGATGAAATGCTGAGTGGGCCCCCAGCTAGTACATTTCAGCTTCTTCTCATATTCTTACATGCCAATGTCAATAAAATCAACAGCAGAGTAATTCCATTACCATAATCAAAGAATTTCCTCAAATCCACAAGAAAATTTCAAGGCGTTTCAAGGAGGACTGTGCACCAGTATCTACATGCAAATTATCTTTTATTTTTGTAAATACCATCATAATGAATATAAATCGCTCACAAACACTGTATGCCTTGACAAATCTTATAGGATGATATTCCTTCTCATGTTCAGGAAGACCAAGATGTTGATGGAATCTATGTGTTTCAGCACTCTGCATCACATACCATCATTTTATGAGTTGTAGGCCTGACACAAACCTAGCCCAACAAGTCTGAAAGAAAGAGGCAAGTATCTCCAATATCACCAGGAATATCAATAACTCTTGGTCAGGTTCTTAATTCAGTGTATCAACCAGGGATTGATCTGCAATTGTGTACTATGAGCCATCTACTCAAATACAGGAAAGTTGTCAGGAAATGCAGGGATGATACAAGGAAAGCTAAAGCACGCTTGGAACAAAATCTGTCAAGAGATGTTAAAAATAATAATAAGTGCTTCTTAAGATATATCAATGGCAAAAGGAAAATTAGAGAACATGGGTCCTCTGGTGAAAAGAGTGGGTAACCTGGTTAGGAAAAACACAGAGAAAGCAGAGTTGCTGAATGCCTTCTTTGCTTCAGTGTTTACCAAGGGCAGCCCTCTGGAATCCCAGACCTCAGGGAGAAGAGAAGAAGCCTGGAGAGAGGAAGATTTGCCCTAGGTATAGGAAGATTGGGTCAGTGAACACTTAGGGAAACTTGATACCAACAAATCTATGGGCCCTGATGGGATGCAATCCAGAGTGCTAAGCCGCTCGCCATCATCTTCAAAAGGTTCTGTAAACTGGGGGAGGTGCCTGAGGATTGGAAGAAAGCCAGTGTCACGTCAGTCTTCAAAAAGGGCAAGAAGTAGGACCTAGGCAACTACCAGCCAGTCAGTCTCATCTCTGTCCCTAGGAAAGTGATGGAACAGCTCATCCTGGCTGCTGTCTCCAAGCACACAGAGGACAAGAAGGTACTTGGGAATAGCCAGCATGGGTTCACCAAAGGGAAATCATGCTTGACCAACCTAATAGCCTTCTATGATGGAATGACTACCTGGATAGATGAGAGGAGACTGGTGCATGTCATCTATCTGGACTTCAGCAAGATTTTTGACACAATCCCTCACAGAATCCTCCTGGGCAAGCTCCAGAGGTGTGAGATGGACGAGTGGATGATGAGGTGGACTGAGAACTGGCTGCATGGCAGAGCTTGGAGAGTGGTAATCAGTGTTGCTGAGTCCAGTTGGAGGCCCTGGAAGTGGTTGCTAAGAGAGGTTGTGGAGTTTCCTTTGGAGATATTAAAAACTCGCTTGGGTGTAATAGTGGACCACATGTTCAAGGTGATTCTGCATGTGCATGGGTGTCAGACTAGTAATGTCTAGAGGTTCCTTCCAACCTTAATGATGCTAAATATTGAATGGCTTGGATTCTGGCTACATCTTCCACCACTTCACTGATTAGAGTGGCCACAGAATGTGATGCCCCCATAGTTTAACATAAAGTGACTTGGCATCATAATCTATGAAGGGCCCCTGACTTTGCAAATTATTCCACTTCTTTGAGTTGTAATAGATTGAATCTATTTTCTTTCAAGGAAAACTTCATTTGTGGATAGCACATGCAAGACACGGCTGGTGTTTATCCCTCAAAAGTAGGATACCATTTTGTTGACTTTATTTCAATAGGAGGCACATGTGAGGACTTCTGGTTTACTAATCCTTCATTAGCTTTTTTACAGCAGTGTACTTGGAAAGAAGATAAACTATTTTAACATGTTTATACAAGTTGCAAATCAAAGTAATAAATTGCATAATCATCTACACACATGCTACCAAATAGAGTAAAGCTCACTAAAAGCCTCATAGGGCGATTACACACTAGTACTGACTTGCACTCACCCCCTGGTGCTTCTTGTCCCAGGGTTTGAACAGATGGAGAAAGCTTGCCTCTCCTGGCATAATTGCACCTCCAGGTTTCCAGAAGAGTTTGGCAAAGGCTGATCCAAGTAGCATAAATGGGGAAAAAAAGGATAACATAGCTAATAAATGTGACCCAGCAGCCCCACTCCTAGTGTGTACCAGGCTTCCTTCAATTATCACCTGACAGGACCAAATGCTCAGTGCATCCATTGTACCTTCCTCTTCTTCTCTGTTTCAATTCAAGAAATCATCTCTGTTTGATGCAACATTAGTGTGCAGTCTCAGGTGTCAGGAGAGCTGACAAAGCAGGGCTGTAGGTAGGAATCCAAGAAGCTATTGGGAGGGGTTATGATGCTATGCAAGAGTTGGGTACTTAAATTCAATCTAAAGTGTAATTTAGGTGTGAAAGTACCTCGAGTTGAAATTAATCTTTGACGCCAGCAGATAATAAAAAAAAAATCCAGCTTTACTCCAAAAAAAGCAGCATACGATAGATGATCATAAGGGGATTAGAATCATCTGTTCAGCAGAAATTAAGATAGTGAGCATGAGTTGCTGCTCATATAGGCAATGACTATTTACTGAGAGTTCTTGTGGGCTCAGGATACAGGAAAAAATACAAAGGTCTAGAATCATCTCACCTCCTTTTAGCTACCTTGAAGGTAAATGTTTAGCATAAGTTGAACAACTAGGCACCCTTTACAATGAAGTGATGAGATTAAGGAGACTGCTAATGTTGTCCTTCCTCTTCTCCTATACACCTGCCTAGAAATGATCATGTAACCGCTGTAGACACATATTTTCTTCCCTAGAGTAACAAGCGATAGAATTCATGCTTTGTTGAGATGAATATGTGAATCAGACTGCAGTACATCATCCAAGAATAACTTCAGTCAGCCTTCATGCATTCATGGGGATTCAGATAGAGATTCCCCTCTATTTTTCTTCCTGCACAAACTAGATGAGTTATCATCATGAGGGATGGCAGATTATTGCTAAGTAGTCCACTGCTTAACCACTGAACTGAGTAATGAGGTAGCCTTGCCTGAAGGCTCTCTGCCTTTGCATACTTTAATCAGGAATAGAGGTCAACAGAGAAATATTAAAGTTCTAATTTTTCCAGAGGATGTAATTTATCTTATAATTTAATCAAGACTAACATGCTATTTTGTGTTACTTAGCATATCATTTGTAATAAATGGAGGAAATTTCCACTAGGATTTGGGTGACTGAAGATAGAGTCAGTCCCTCTGGATTTTCAAAGCCATCTAGCACTTTTGAAAACAGCATTAAATATATCATAGTATGTAAGCATCCATTCAAAGTCAGGCCCAAACCATTAACTCCTAAAGCCAAAATTAGAGGTAAAGTTAGCTACATGTTATTAAATCAGCAGGAAGCAAATGTGAAATGAATGACTTAAGGGAAGAAACAGAAAAGCAAGGCTGCAGTAAAAACAGTAACCAGCAAGCATGTATAAGGAAAAAGGAAATCAAATTCATCTCTTTGTCAGACAAAATCACACACTTGCTTTCATTCACTGTAATTACCTCCACTGATCCAGCCCTTCCTGTCTGCTCCCACACAAAGAACCCAAGTCCCTGCACTCTCTTCCTTTACTCTGCTTTTATAGGGCAAAGTGACTGCAGGACTGCTATGGCTGGTTACCCAAAACTTATATATAGGCATCTGTAAAGAAGTTGTGCCACTGATGCGAAACATCCTAAGAAGGAGGGACAACATTTTCTGCTCATTGTACATTTTTGTAGAATGTCATTAGGAAAGAAGGGATTGCAGGGCCAGAATTATGTCTTAATGCCCATAGGAGTTATGTTAGCTAGATGGAAGGTGCTATGCAGGCTTTGAGGAGATACTGGAAATGCCAGGAGGTAGCGAAATGTGGATAATGTCACGCAGGTTGATTTTGCTCCTCTGGGCTCCACTTCACTGCAGAGGCAATAAGCGGCACTGCAATGTTCTGTGGGTGATGGTAACGTTCTGGTAGCCCCTCATGCTGCCGTCCCACTGAGGGCCATGTTTGGAAATGTGGAGGTGGCAGCCCTGGCCCACGTGCCTCCCTCTGCAATCAATCAGGGAATTCCATGCACGCTCACAGCTGGCAGCAGTAGCTCTTCACCAAAACAAAACAATGTCATCTGCATCTCTGCTCATATTCCTCTTCTCTGTGGATGCGTAGGACTACAAATGAAGCATGACAGTACACAGCACCCAGTGGGAAGATAGCACCATTTGTAGGGAGACTACGTAATCTGTGTTTCTACGTTATTGTTCTTGCCTCTGAACCAACATTAAACTGTCCTGGGATTCCTTGGAAAGAGAATATGACACAAAAACAATCAAGAGTTTTTGCAATCACAGCTTGGCTATACTAACACTGATGGGCGAAGAAACAGCAAAGAAGAGGGGATTAGAAAAAAAACGTTATGTCAGGTTTGCCCAAAGAGGTTTGCCCAGCAGTCATGTTTGCCAGTCCAGGAACATGCCCATGTAAAAACTAAATTGAAAATATTTGTTTATTGGCTATTCTGATGGTAGGTTACATAAATATTTATCTCTACCAGATAGCTGCATATTTGTGCCACCTAGGAATCTCTTCAAAATGGCAAGAGAGCTCTTTGCACTTCAGTCCCAAGATCCCCAGGTACTTTAACCTTCACATATCCTGCATATATGCCTGCAGTTAACACAAGGTATCACATATCCAGCAGGTTATCAAATCTACTGCATGTGCCCTAAAGGTTGCAAAACAGCAGCACATCAACTCAATCTGACTGTAGCCTTTGACAGTCTGACAGTCTGTAGCCTCTGTAGCACCTGACAGACTGCCAGGATATGCCAGACACTTCATATGCTCACTGAAAACCTGTGTGGGAAACGAACTCGCCTTACATATCATTGAGACATCCCAGTCTCAGACCACCTCTCATGGGACTGCTGTTTCTAAACATTTTTAATACTCATAGAGGACAAAGATGGTATATTGAGCTACATAGGAAAAATTGTACGTCTCAAATGCTAATGTATGCTGGCTTTAATTTTCTCTATTACCCATTTTTTCGACCACTGAAATTAACCTTAAGCATTCTTTTCAAGTAACCATCACTTTTAAAATAATGTGTCTTTATTATTTGGATATCTGCTTTACAACTAGTCAGACTTATATCTGAAAAAAATGAAATTTCTATAGAAGGTCAGGTTACCAGCTCAGCTGAATTGTATGTTAAGTGTGTGGATACCTTAGCCAAAGTCTATCTGAATTATCTGTTATCTGAATTGGCATATATTCCACTCATTAGCAGACAGAAAAAACTCTGTAAACTGAAACATGATATTAAATATAACTAAGGGCCTTTCTACGTCTGTAACAGGTTTAAACTGAGCCAAGGACCTTGCAAACCTAGGAAATAACCAAATTCACGTTTCTGAAAATTGGCATTCAGGTTTTAAGAAGTCTAATTTTAAGTTACTTGTGAAAATAGGAGGAGGTTGTTGAGCTGACCTTTAAAACTTGTGACCCAAGGCAAAATCAATACTATTTCAGGAAATTTGTCCATTAATTAGCAACCTGCCTTCTTTAGTGTGAGGGTCTGGCTTATGTCTGAGTGTGGGAAGGCCGGAATCATGTGGGCTTGGGTGAGATTTTTTGTTTCTTTTGTTTCGAATCAGAGATCTCTCTTTTTCACTGTTTTCCTAAACTATAATCCAACCCACCTATAACCCAGCCTGCATGAAAAAAACCCGTTAAATTGTGTTTTTAAGAGGTCAAGTAGAGAAAACAAATCAAAACAAAACAAAGAAAAAAACAACAAAAACAGGCTGAATTAGTGGGGACTGCATTTTAATCTTGTTAAGGAAAGAGATGGGCACAGAGGTCAATTGCAATCTGACATCAGTTGTTGCGTAGGTATGGTACATGCTATATAGATTATTTGGTTTTGCTTTTAGCTCTGCCCACAAACAATAAAATGAGCCAGGGCACTTCAGAACCCAAAAGTATCTGTTTTCCAGCATCTTTCTCCACTCTCCTTTCTCTGTCAATAGGCCAAGATATTCCTTCTGTAATCAGAAGAGTTACAGTCTCAAATCTACCAGAACTGCTACATGTAACTCACAGAATTTCACCTCAAAAGATGGAGGGAGAAAATAAATCAAAAGAGATTCCCTTTCTGACAAGACTCTGTGCAATTTATTAGCTGCATTATAGGTTTTTTTTCATATATCACTGAAGCCAGGTTGTAGATTTTATGACAAGATAAGCATTCCAGCTAGCTGGGAAGGCATCAGGAGGAGAGTGACTAATGATAATGTTGCCGGATATTTCAAGTGGGTATGTTAAATCATTGGTTCCACCAGTACAACATATACTGAAAAAATCATATGCATTCCCAGAGATGAGAACACAATAGAATGCTGCTTAAATAGTGCTCTCCTCCCAGCCCAAGGCTAGCACTCAATGGATTTCTTGAGAGCTCACCATTTCTGAAACGTCTTGACAGGGGCACGGGCAGTTTTCCTTCTACTTTTAATTATATTGCTCAACAGGTCCATTACACCTTGAGCTGACTAGTAGGGGGATGTACTTTGCTGATCTTCTAAGGTCAAAGTGTGACAGGACTGCATTATTTGGTCTTCTAGGCCAACAGCTGATGGCATTAGCAAGGGTTTGCTGCCCAGAACTGAATTGACTTGGAGCTGTGGCAAACGGCGTTATGAAACAGACAATCTTTTGCATGGCATCTCCAGAAGATTTGTTTAAATAAAAACAGTTTAATCTCCTTACCTTCTTCCAATGCATTGATGACTTTTCTGTGAGCATGTAACCAGATCTGCATGAAAAGATGGTAATAGCAGTCCGGAGTAATGGGGGGAAAAAGTTTTTATTCTCTTACATAAAATGTCAAAACGTGGTTCAGACTGGCTGAACATCCAGAAATTCTTTCCATCAGATCACCGGATTTGCCAGCCATTCTGGGATGTCTTTTTTAAAAAATGAAGACGACTTATGAAATTGTCTAGCTTGAGTAAAGAGAGATACTGTTTCCAATAGAAGGGGAGAGCTTATTTTGGAGTTTTAGATCATCTCTTTTTATTGTCTTATATTTTTCTCTCCAAAATAGTCAAAAATACTTTATATCATACCAACAGGTCCCTAAAAAGTGACTTCTTTGTTTGTTTAAATGAGACATTATCTTATTCTTCATATTTACTATAACCATTTTGGAGTCCATTAAATCTTGTTTATGTTGCTGACCATGTGAAATTCCAAATATATGAAAAAGGGCCAGCAAAAAGATTAATAAACAAAATATAACCGCCCAACTTTATGGGTAAAACAAAGTGCCCATTTGGGTATTCTGTTTTCCTAGGTAGGTAAAAAGAGGAGGGAAAAAAAAAGTAAGTAAGTTGATTAACTTTGCAGTGGCAACTAGTAATTTTCAGGACAAATGAATCATTAGTGATGAGAGCGGAAAAAATGTTTGATATAGGATCTTCAAGGATCTATCAAATATTACGTTCAGGAAAGGTATTTCTTCAGCAAGAGTAACAACTGATATATATGAATAATTACTATATTTGATGCTATATATTGCAGCTACAGATAGTGATAAAAGTCAGTTATGAGCTCTCTGTGATCTGTATCCATCCTTCACAAAACTTTGGGAATGCACCAAGGAGTATTTAGAAAGTCATGCTTAACAAATCTGAAGATTGAATGACTAGAAATGCGGTCAATGACATTGACTCTTGTGTATGTACATGCTGCATATCTTTGCTGCATTGAATGAGCGAAAAATATTTGCCATCTGGAAAAGTCATAGCTGAGAAGTGTTTGTGTGCTGAAACAGCAATAAAATAAGAAACTTGACATTATTTTTCCTGCCTTTGCTCGTAGAGCTTTTCAATGTGTCCTTTGTTGTGTACATGTTTCAGTGTCAAGAAGACTTGCCACCTTTAAACCTTCAACTTCTTGTTATTATTGCCCCTCAGATGAGGTCATTGCAGATCTTTTGAATACAACCAAACAGCTTGGTTCTGACCAAGAAGAAAACTGCACTCTTCATTAGTCTACCAAACTCTCATACTACTTCTCTAGGTTAATTCTAGCTTGCTCTTCAACTTCATTTCTTTCTTTTCTTTCCAATGTTTATCAAGCTCGTGTTAACACCTGAAAGAATTAGTTTTCACAAAACATTACATGTTGTTTAGGAAAAATAGGTCCTGCACTGAACAAAACAGAGACAATGCCTGAGCCTGGGTTTTACCACACACCATTACAGACCAGTTGGAGTGGGAGGGACTTCTGGATATCATCTGGTTCAACCCTCTGCCCAAGTAGGGTCATGTAGAGCACGTTGCCCAAGACTTTATGCCATCAGTTATGGGTATCTACAAGGATGGAGATTCCATAAGCTCTCTGGGTAACTTGCTCGAGTGCTCAACCACATTTTTCAATGCATCCTCTTTTATAGTCTGCATTATGCTAAGTCCCATGCTTGTCTGTGGGGTGCCTGTTACCTTCATAGAAAAAAGTGTTTTATTATAATCATGCAGAAAATTATGGTGGCAAAATACCATGATTTCAGTGCACCCACTCCTATTTCACATTCATGTGACACTAAATCTTTGCGTCAAGTAGCTTATGAACTGAACCAATTCAAACAGGAAACTCCTGTTTTGAGGAAAATACTCCACTTGTGGGTGAGCTGCATCAGCTTTGGTGCATTGCTTCTGCTCCAGAGCAGGCTTGAAGCCGATGCACTTATACCAGCCTCCTACACTATGATACCTGCCCCACATCAAATTGCTGGGGAGCTAAGGCTGGACCAGCTGAGCAGCCTGGCAAGCAATAGGGTATATAACTTATTTTTCTGCCTAGCCAGATGATTCAGGCAAAGACAGAAGGCAAGTTTTAGTCACTCTTGTAGGACAAGAGGAATTGGAGGAGAAATCTCCACAAAGGTAGCAGAGGAGAGGCCAAATTTTAAGCCTCTTGCTTTTACAGACACCAGAGAAGATGTCTAATGCAGAATAATAGTATCAGGATTTTTGCTAGGTTGCTTATTGTGGACATATAGTATCCTATTTCTATAACATGAAACACAGAGTAACCATGATTCCATATCCCAGGCTCGCCTAGCTGCAGCTTTAGGCATGCATTTAAGAAGTAAGCTCTGAAAATGCATCAGAAGTTACTTTTATTGACTCTCTTCCAAAAAAAAAAAAAAAAAAAAGAAAAACTAGATGGCAACTTCAAACAGGTATTCTTTGTCAGAAGACAAATTTACAAGGAAAAGGATTACCTCAAGTGACCTTAGACTAAAAATGTGGCCACTCTTCACAGCCGTCATTTTTGAAGCAGTTTGTGGATTACTATATAAGACAGGAAGATAATATCCAGCTATTGACACCTATAGAGAACCATTTCAGAGCATTACAGGGCACTACATCTAAAGCAACTGTCCAACCTGAGTACTTGAAATAAACTTAAGTTGCTAAGATTTGGTATTAGCAACTTTTCCATAGGAAAGGTGATATTTCTACTGGCAATTTCCAATTGCAAATAAAATTCTACAGCTGGAAAAATATACATACTGGAATTCACAAAATTCTCATGAAAACAAGAGAGGAAGTCTTCTTCTAATTTGAAGTTGTATGTGGAAAACACATTAGATACTGTCATAATCTGAATTGAAGCCCGATATCTTTACCCCGTGATTAATGTGGAAAAATGGTGACTTAACGGGTAAAAATATTGTCTATATGAGCAGTCTTCAGGTTTTTATTTCAACTTCTCAGAGAGTGGAACTTTAGGTGCCCAAACAGAGCACATAATTGGAAAATTCAGTCTAGAAATGCTACTGTTTAAAGAGACTAACCTGGAGAAATGTGAAATCAGTTGTATTTTTTTTTCCTTTCCTCCAAAACAATTTTAAGGAAGTTAGTTTTCTCACAAGGAAGGGAAGTGAGATAGCACAGAATCCTTGGGGTACAGGTAAAATTCAGCTATTTAGGTATCCTAGATAGACATCCAGTTTTTCACAGAATCACAGAAGGGTTGAGGTTGGAAGGGACCTCTAGAGATCACTCAGTCTAACCTCCCTGCTCCAGCAGGGACACAGAGAGCACAGGGCACAGGGCGGCATCCAGGCAGGTTTGGAAGATCTCCAGAGAAGGAGACTCCACAGCCTTCCTGGGCAGCCTGTGCCAGGGTTCTGTCACCCTCACAGGAAATGATTTCATCCTCATATGGAGATGGAACTGCCTGTGCTGCCATTTGTACCCATTGCCCTTTGTCCTATCACTGGACACCACTGAGAAGACCTTGACCTCATCCTTCATTCACCCTTCAGGTATTTATATATATTAATCAGATCCCCTCTCAACTTTCTTTTCTCTAGGGAAAACAGGCCTAGCTCACTCAATCTCTCCTCACACAATAGATGCTCCAGTCCTTTAATCATCTTGGTTGCCCTCCGCTGGACCCTCTCTAGAAGCTCCACGTCCCTCTTGTCCTGGGGAGCCCAGAACTGCACCCAGTACTCCAGATGCGGCCTCATCATTGCTCAGGAGAGGGGCAGGATCCCTTCCCTCTACCTGCTGACAACATTCCTCCTGATACAGCCAAGATCCCATTGACCTTCTTGGCCACGAGGGCACTGCTGTCTCATGGGTAACTTGGTGTCAACCTGAGCTCCCAGGTCCCTCTAGGGAGCTACTTTACAGCAGGTCAACCTCTAATCTGTCCTGGTGTCTGGGGTTATTCTTCCCCAGGTGCAGGATCCTGCACTTATCCTTCTAAGGACAAATTTGTTGTTTCAAGATGCCAAGTCAAATCCAGACTTTCTTCTGTTCATCCATGAGGCTAGGGAGCAATCCATAGCTCATCCAACAAAGAGCACCAGAAAGACCTCATATTCATGTAATGTTTTGGATTTATTTCTAAAGAGGAAACAATAGACATTTTGATATCATGGAAGGGAGTATGCAGTGTGTTAAGGAGAGTAAGGGAGTATGCAGTTAAGGAGAACATTGCAAGTGAGAACTGAAGGCCAACTAGGAATCCTACTTATTAACCAGCAGTCAAAACCAATTAACTTCAGGAGGTTCTGGGTCATGTATTTGGAACCTGCAATCTTTGCCAACTCCTAGTTAGCAAGAGTGGTGAATTTAAGTGTAAACTACACTGGAGGCTTGAAGAGCACAAAAGTTCATGCAGTTGTGCTCAAAACACACCAAGACTTCTAAAGTAAGTCTGCATGAAAACACTTTTTTCCCACAATAGAAAATGTGGACATCTTGAGGAGACCAAAAATACTCCACAAGCAATGCTGGAGCTGTGCATTACAGGGAGAAGGTGAATGGACCTGAGACACGGTGCTGGCTGTCACAACTGATTTTAATTGCTCCAGTCATAGGACTGGAAACAAAGACCAGTCCCATGCAAGCCAATTTCAAATCATTGGGTTTGGCCCATTCACACCATTGCTTTTCTCATTATTTTCCTTTTCTCTCTATTAATTTCTTACTTTTCAGAAAATAGAAATTGCTTTCAGCAATACTCTAATTTCTCACCATGCTCTGCCATGCTACTGTTACTTCATTATTTCCAGTCAATTCTTCATGTGTGATTCCATTTATAGCATCAAATATTGGCTGCAGCAAAACTTTTAGTTTTGTGCTTTCTATTTTATTAAAAGACAGTTTTCTTATTATGTGTACTTACAGATTAAGTGACAATCACTTTCTTTTTCACACTTTTCTATGTAACATCATTCTCTGACATTATCAGTGTATCAAAATGCACTCACAGGATTGTATCCTGTTCTGCATTATGCTCAGCTGACTAAAGGAATTTTGCAGCTCAGTTTTAAAAGTGAAGCATTTATAGACAATGTGTGCAGTTCCAAATGTGGAATTCATGTTCTCTAGTTCAAAGTACAGTGAAATGTTAACAGATTTTGCTGAGCAATTTGTTTGAAAAGGAAGAGGGGATCACGGAATCACAGAATGCTTAAGATTGGAAGGACCTCTAGAGATCATCTAGTCCAATCTCCCTTGCTCCAGCAGGGACACTCAGGGCACGGGGCACAGGGCGGCATCCAGGCGGATTTGGAAGATCTTCAGAGAAGGAGACTAAACAATCTCCTTGGGCAGCCTGTGCCAGGGCTCTGGCACCCTCACAGAAAATAAGTTCTTCCTCATATGCAGATGGAACTTCCTGTGTTTCCATTTGTACCCATTACCCCTCGTCCTATCACTGGACACCACCAAGGAGGAGTTTGGCCCCATCCTCCCTGCATTCACCCTTCAGATATTTGTGCATATTGTTCATGTCTCCTCTCAGTCTTCTCCAGGGAAAACAGGCCCAGATTGCTTAATCTTTCCTCATAAGATAGATGTTCCAGTCCCTTAATTGTCCTGGTTGCTCTATGCTGGACCCTCTCTAGAAGTATCTCGTCCCTCTTGTCCTGGGGAGCCCAGAACTGCACCCAATACTCCAGGTGGGGTCTCATCAGAGCTGAGTAGAAGGGCAGGATTCTTTCCCTCCCCCTACTGGCAACATTCCTCCTGATGCAGCCAGGATCCCATTGGCCTTCTTGGCCACGAGGGCATTGCTCCCTCATGGGTAACTTGGTGTCAGCCAGGACTCCCAGATCCCTCTCTGCAGAGCTGCTCTGCAGCAGGTCAACCCCCAACCTGTCCTACTTCACAAGGTTTCTCTCTGCCTAACTCTCCAATCTGTCTAGATCCCTCTCAATGGCAGCACAGCTCTCTGTAGTGTTGGCCACTCCACACAGTTTTGTATAATCTGCATATTTTCTCAGGTATTTAAGTCAGGCTGCATCAGTAGAAAAGCTAGATGAATGGGCAGCTCCCATAGTTTACAAAAATTTTATGAGAGTCTTCAACTTCTCACTACCTACAGAATTTTACATATATATTCAAAGCTTCAAAGCTTCAAAACAACAATGTGACAGGCAAGGAGGATGGAAATGGTGGTAAACCAAACTACTTCAGGTAAAACAAGAGCTGCCACTCACTGAGCAGGCTGAAGGAAAGCAGACGCAAGAACACATTTCTAACTGGTTCTATCAAGAGCAAAGCTACAAATGCTACTTGAGACATCCTCTCAGAAATAGACCTGTATCAGTAAACCTGACTATTGTTTCATTCTGTTTTCTGCTCCCATTATCATAGCTATCAGTAGAGGCCCAGTTCTTGAAAAGATGAATGTCCTTGAAAACCTTAAATCTTGAAAAGAATGAGATGTCCTTACAACAATTTCAGCTCTTTGGCCTTCTCCATTATGTAACAGGGCTCCATTTTTTTTTCTTTTCTTAACAGGTAGTTGATTTAGCTTTTGAAGTCAAAAGCTATGAGAGGAAGAACAGTTGAAATGTATACTGTACATGTGAGGAAGAAGTGAAGTGACCCTGCTCCAACTAATACCACATGTAAAATTGTGCTCATTTTAACAGCTAAGGCAATGTCTAAGCATCTAGGGAAAAACTAAACAAAAACTCATTGCGTGACTGGGTGCTGTCAGTACAGCTGGGTGTTAAAATGCAATAGGAAATAAATATCCTTGGTGAGTCTCTGCAACACCTACTACACTGCACCTACTCTTCAGAAGGGCAGTTGCAAGCTCCTAATCATTTCTCTTTCTTCATAGCCTTTTTCAGCAACGGAGAGCCTGATATGTAGAATAACAGTGCCAAAGAAGATTCTTAGCAGCTGCTCTTTGGGACAGTCATAGCCACCAAAAGTTAGTGGGAGAGAAACACATAGCTGCTGCCAGGAGCACAAAAACGATCAGGAGAACTCTCAGGAGAAAGCCCAGGAGATGGCAGTAGGCCTGGAGGGTTTGTATCTCTGAGCTATGCCCAGGAGACTGAGGACAAACAGAAGATACTAAACAATCTTTCTGGGAAAAAAAGACATCAATCCAGAATGTAAGGAACAGGAGAAAAAGGAAAATCTGAGAACCTTCTTAGTGCTCTGGTTTGAGGGAGTACGTACTCAAGACTGGACTGAGTATGCAGATGAGGAGCTGCTGTCTCTTAAGAACCATACTGCAATACTTGGGACCATACATGGAGGATTTCAAAATCAGGACAGAGTGCAGGATGCAAATCCTCCACGTCCATCCCCAGTACCTGTAGACATGAAACATACTTAAAAGATTGAGCTCTGATATGCGAGTTGTCACACCAGCATCATGTAAGAGGACAACAAAAGTCTATGCACCCATCCTCAGCACATGCTGTTTCCAATTCATCCAAGATACTAAACACTAATCACTTGTTGGTTCCAGAAGATGATGAATTAATAGCACTGCTTGACTGTCTGAATGAGGAGCAGGATACTCAGCTCCCAGCTGCCAATCTGGCCAGGTGGGCAGAGGGCTCCTGCAGCTGCAGAGTGATCCAGAACAACTGCCCCCATGCCACTGAAGGGTTAGCTGCAAGAAAATAGGTCAGATATTTGTTTGCTTCCGTTGCAAAGACATAGTAAGAAACACTTTAAGGGGACTTGATCCTGCCTCTGGGCAAGGGAATGGTGCCAATGCTCTGGTGGGCTCTTCCCACCTTATTTGCTGCTCTGTTTTAGATGCAATTCATATTCCACACACATTAGCACAAGTTAAATGGAGGTGCCACAACTTTCCAGTGTTTTCTTGGTGACTGTTCAGATCTTTCTGAATGCACCTTATAGCAGAGAAAGTGGAGATGACCCCCAAGGCAACCATGCACATGGCTTTACATGGGGCTGCTCTGGAAGATGAAGCTAAAAATTCCCACTCCGCTTTCACTACCATCAATCTTGGAGAACAGATTCTGGCCAAAAATGCAATGCCTATAAAGCAGGCTGAGACTGTTCACTGGGGAAAGAAATCCCCATGCCTTTTCATTGCATTCATGAAAAGTTAATAAATGTCTGAAAAAAAATGCTGAAGACAGAGTAATGGCTTGAGGATTAACTCCCTTTTATGGCAATGATGCCAGATAGTTACCTGGAGATAAAGAGATACATTTTTCGTATTTGTTGTTTTGGGTGAGGTTTTTTTTCTCCTGAAATGAGATAATTGGTGGTTTATGAATGAAGGGTATGTTGGGGAAAAAAAAAATATGAAAAAGATCCATTTGACACACAAGATTACATTTCAGTTTCAAAAAGCTTTCCTTTGACACACAAAGAAAAAGCATATTTAATGCAGATTTCCTACTACAAAAAGGCAGGCTATAGCAGATTAACAAGGAAACAAATAGGATTAATAAATAAGGAGTGAATAGGGAGAGAGTTTGGATCATAGGAGATTAATAAGGAACCTGGTCTTGCTCTGGCCACAGATGGATGAGCTCAAATGCATTTTATGACCTTGGAGGCGAATGGAAATTGCCAAAATGGCTAAGAGACTTCTGAAAGAGTTATCACTTGCAGCCTTCCCGTGAACCTTTCTGTCAGAGACTTAAAAGGCCATGCAAACAACACGCCAGCTCTGCAGTTTTATGTGAGGAGCAGGGGAAGTGCCCACAGAGTGTGTTTCTGGCCATGCTTCCTTCCTTCTCGCATGAGACAACCGTTACAGGTTATCTGGTTTGTACAGAAGCCACTGCACTGGGAGGGAATGGATCTTCGCTAGCTAAGATTACTCTTTAAATCACTGAATTAAAACAGTCAATCAAACTTAACATGCAATACATTGTGTATACACACACACAGAGTTTGGAGGACCAGAAAGACTTGCTATTTTGGATCAAATTTAACCATGTAACTTCAGATAAATACAGGATATAAATGTCAAAATATATTAAATTATTGTGGAAATCACTTTTTAAAAAAAAAAATCTATGCTGAACTATGCTTAAAAAAAAAAACCAAAACAATAGATTTTTTTCTTTTGGGTGGATTAAAATACCTTAAATGAAAGTAAAATGACACTGTGTCATTATCATTATCCCAAATCAGGCTGAATGCCTTGGGGAGAGGGACCCCAAGCGTGGTGGGAGCTGGTGGCAGCACAAAAGGAGAGTAGTATTTCAGGGAGAAAAAGTAGGAACTTGTCCGGAAAATTGCAAGACTGACTAGGAGAAGATTTAATCTCAGTCTCCAACTTTCTCAGTTCCTTTCCCTTAGGAAGTTCATGGCAGCAAGTGGTCCAAGCCATTTTGGAATATCTGTAGGAAGGGAAAAAATGTTTAGTCCTCTAAACTGGCTTAACTGAGAATTTCTGCAGTAGCATCTGACACTCAGGTACTCCTGGGTTGCTACCAGTAGCATGTTACCATACTACCATGTGGAGTCACTTGCTTTGCCCACAAGGTCTAGTGATGCCAAGGATGAACATTGCCCACAAAGTCCACTAATGCACAGGAAAAAGGCAAAAATATAAATAATAAAGAGGAAGCTGCATTCTGCACTTCTGCAAGACCAAAGGGGACAGGACATATTGCTTCCCCTGGCCCATATGCTTTTCCAACTCAACTGTCTATAGAAGAAAACAGAAAGGTCACCAACGCTATAGCACACAAAAAGGCATGTGACCCATGAACAATCACTGTTTAAGGGGAAAGCTTAGACCAGTACAAGAAGGAAAACTGTAGGGTTTCACCTTTGCTAGTTTTTGCTTTTAATACATTTAGGGAAACCTGGATCTGAAATTATTAATATAAATTAAGTATGTCTGATCCCAGATTTTCCACATAAGAATATTTTCCTCTATTGCACAACAAAAATGAGTGATTTTTGAAGTCTTTTTTTAAGAAAAGTTATCCTTCTGGTCTTTCTCAACATGTTATGTAAACTATACCTAACAAATGGATTCATTTAGAAACCCATATGCCTTGCAGAGAGTAAATAAAGTTCTCGTTTGAATACAGACTTGTATTTGTGGCCAAGCTCTGAGGGAAAATGACCCCCTAATGCCTAGGGGGTACATGAGAAACATGAGCCAAATTTTTGCAAATTCACTATGCTATATTTTATTGGAGGAGGATGAAGATGGAATTACATATTGAAGGACTAGCAAGTATTAATCAGCAATTATATTGAGAAAACATGCAGTTTTCTTGAAAGAGAAGAGATGCACAGCCCACAGGCCTCCCTGACACACTGTCCTGCACATGCTGTTCTCATGGGGAGGTAGAGCAAGCACTTCAAACCCTGATGCTGATTTTTTTTTTTTTTTGCCTTTTCTGGGTTGAAAACACATATGGGCCCACCAAATTTCTGCTGAGAGTTCTATAGCCAAATTGTAAGCCCTGAAAATAGGGCATGCTAATGGAGACAGAGACCACCCTATAAGCACAGTACACAGCTTTCATGGGCATCACTGTAGTTGCTGGCTTGCAGTTGAACTTCAAATTATTCTACTGAATTACCAAAAGGGCTGTTATTAGAGTCCCTTCCTCCAGCCTCATCATTTGCAGTGGTTTGCCATTGTTGAACCCACTTTCTAGCAACTTTTGCCTCTAAACTGCTTAGCATATCAAGATTTTTTCTGAACATTGCAATTTGATATATTAGAGGGATAATGCTCACTAATTAAGATACCACATCGCACAGTAATGATTTTCCACTGGGAATTCATAAGAGAGAGCATATGGAGGGAGATGGATTCCCTGGTATAGATGGCCCTTCAGAGAGATTGTGGTGGAGGTGGCCCTTTGGAGTGGTTGCACTGTCCATCTTTGTTTGTGAAGAAAATCCATGAGTCCAATGTATTTGTCTGGTAGGCAATCTAGCAGAGAAAGAAAACCCACTCATAGGACGCCCACTCATTTTTGGCAAACTTGTTTCTAGGGGTGCAGCATTAACCTGTTTGTAGGTTTTGGCTTTGTAATCCCATAATATTGCCATATGTGACTCAATCATTGCTTCACTTCACCTCCAGAAGCGATTATGATTCAGACGGGGAAAAAACGCACCTGTTTCTGCATTATTTACACTCTAAAGAAAGAGAACTGATTTCATTTCTCAGCCACAAAAATATATCACACTGAGCACTCAGTATACAGCTTTTTAAGCAAAAAAAAGTGAGTATTCAAGAAGACAAGCTGAGATCTTGATGTGATGTTCTGAGCAAGTAAACAATTTACAGAATTCTGTCTCTTTTCATGAATATTGCCTTTTCGGGAACACTTTCCTCAGCCTGCGTCTCAATTCTTAGAAATGCAAAGGCTTTCCTTAAGCAAGTGAGTTGACTTATTGCAAGACAGGTCAGAAAGAAGAATGGGTGCATTGAAATCCTCATGCGGAGAAGCTCCAGGGGAAGGCCTTGCATGCAGGTGTTTGCACAGTAACTGGTACAATGGGTCCTAACCTGGTCATGCCCTTTGATTGGTATTGCAGAGCAAACATTCAACAACAAAGAGCAAGCAAGTGCTGCTAGGGTCAGGCTTGGTTACCAAATCAGCACTGTGTGCACCCTGCGTGCCTCCGTGAGCGCTGTGGCCTTGCTTCTTCGGGCCTCATTCAAAGGCCTACTAAAGGCAGAGCAAAACTAGCCTATTGAGTCCAGAAGGCTTTTGGTTAGTGTTGACCACATTGGACAGATTTTCTTTTTTTTTGCTTTTCAGATCAATCCCATCACTCATTTACATTCCCTTTGCTGTGTGGTGTGGTGTTTTGGAGAGCATGGAAGATTTGGGATGGCCTTCAGTCCAGGCATGCAGAACTGTCCGTGGCAAGAAATGGGTATTGTCTTCCTCACTGACATGCAAGATCTTCTATGTGCAAAGGATGAACGGCAGATGATGAGTGGCCATAGTCAGTCTCTGGATGCAAACATGGCGTTGTCTAGATTTGGGATGAAATTTAGTCAGCTCAAAGTTCTTCAGACTTCTGGGATTTTTGAGCAATGTTATGAAATGTGACATATGTGAAGACCCATGAGGTCTGCAAGAAAACAGCTGCTGCTCCTCCAAGCTTCCCTTACACAGCACCACTGTCTCTGTGCTGCCCCACAGGGGACTGTGAATTCCTCTCACGCAGGAACAGATTGAGTTTGGCAGACTAGAGAATCCAGCCTTAAATATTTGACATTATTGGTGGCAGAGCAGGGAAAAGAAAAAGGCAACTTGGAAAGCTAAATCTAATGAAAATGTGCAGTTCTATTTTACAGTTCCATAAAAAATGCAAAGAGCAGTTCACAGCTGGTAAGAAGGAAGGCCTCAGTTCTTGGTTTCACTTCCGCCACTGGATGACATTTATAGGATTACTTATAAACGGTGTTTATAAGAGTCAGTCAAGTCACAGTTCACAGAGAAGCTGAGTAGTTTTTGTCATTTTCTAAATGCAAAAGTATGGAGGGACATCATCAGTATATGTCCAGTGGATACATTAGTGTAAAGCCAAGTGTTGTGTTTGATGAGGGTATGAACAATTTAGGGCAATGCAGAGAGAAGCTTTCAATCTGGGAAGGAGCTTCTTGACTACTTTAGATGCTCACATTTTCTGGCAAGCTGCATGTAGCAGTTTGTAGTGCACTTTATTCCTGCTTTAAGTATAATCATTCTGTTTAAGTTTTAATTTACTTAACTCTGCTTTTGATGACCAAGTATCTGCTTGTATGAGCCTTCCCATATGGATAACACCCTGTGTCATAAGGAGATGCTGGTGGAAAATTTTATTTCAAACATTTCTGAACAGCATTTCATAAGAGATTCAGGATCCCCAGGTAGCTGGGTACACCCCAGCCTCTTGCAGAAGAACATGAGTTAACAAACCATCAAGCTCCATAAGGAGCTATCTTACATCAGTGAACATCGAAGAGCATGTACCACCAAAATTATTGATAGTCCAAAGAGCACATAGTGCTGATGCCTGCACTTCCCATGTGAAAATCAGGATGAAGGATGCAATAGAGAAAAATGCACAGAATAGCAATGCAGAAGTGAGAGCAAGAAAAATTACTCAAGAATTGAAGATTAAAAAAAAAAGTGACTTCACTTTTTTTCTCAAAGCACAAGCTGAATTAAGAAAGGTTACAATTACTGGAAGATTTCTTTGCAATTACTGCTCCACATGCTGCAGCAATTCCATGGATCCTATGCTGTCAGGGAATGGAGGCAATGGGTCAACCAAAGGAATCACATTTTTAGATACAAAAGTGCTCTTGTGCTCCTCTAGTATGTCTCATCCTCAAGAATGTGTTTCTTAGAAGAAAATATTTGGAGAGTCCTGTGCATCTCCCTTGGGAATTCTTGTCTTCCCAGCTTAGGATGTCTTTCATCATCTTCCTTTGTATGAAGGGATGAGCTAGGTAGAAGGATGGTAGAAGGATGAGCTAGGTGTCTCCAAAATGTATTTACTGTGTACTGGCTTTGTTTTTAGTGGTGATTTTGAAAGCAACACTGCTCTATGCCCCTGCAGGAGAGAAACCAAGAGAAGCAAGACAGTTTAGGTTACATAGTGAGACTTTTACTTTGTAAAACTGCTTACTGTTCAGGAGTTCTGCATCTTCAGGAAGACAAACAACTTGCTCACCTTCAAGTCCCACAGAAAGTGTTGTGTCTTCTTTGCTAGCATTATCCTCTTTGAAAGTAGAGATTTAGGTCCTTCAAGGCATTTTCTGAATCTAAGGGGTATTTTTACTCTGGAGAATAACTGTTTTGTAGGGTCAGTATTGAACTGTACATATTAGGCATAGTTTTTCCTGGCAAAATAAGGGCGAAGAAATTTTTCCAGCATGCTCTGAGATGGCATAGCCACATGAAATGGTGGAATTTTACCCACAAAACAACTGTTTTGAATAAACTAAGGTTCTGCAAGCTTGCAGGAGATGGCAAGCTCTGATCACCACGTCCTACCAGACCTGTGAGGGTTTAGGGCTTCTTTTCTGAATGGTCGTGCAGATTCTGATTTCGTGCTCCTGTTCCTTCAAACTAAATCCTTTTAGCCAATTTGACTAAATTCTTTTAGTCAATTTGACTAAAAAGAAAAAGAAAAGAAAAAAAAAAGAGGAAGAGAAGGAAGATGCATGGTGGTAATTTCAGGAAGACATGAGCAGATCCATGCAACTACTTGGCAGCAAAATGCACACAACTATGCAGGAAAAAATCTCTTCAGAGTTTTAGTGGGGAAGAGAGACCAAAAGAAGGTTTGTATTATTGAACTCAGTATTATTAATTTATTGCCTTCCAGGGACTCCAGGTACATTTACTAGAGGATGTAGAGTTGATTTAGTCTACACTCAGCTTCACTCCTGGGCAAAGGGACTCCTGGGGAATTTTTTTTAATGCAATAAAATAAAAACGTGCAGCTGCAGTCAGGAGAAACTGTGGGCTGTTGCTCACCAGTGAAGGTGCCAGCTTCTCCATTCCAGCTCCTTTTAGAGGGGAAAGCACGTGAAGGACTTGAGGCATTTCTCCCCTCCCAGTTTAATGTCAGCCTCTTGTAGAGGTTTTCATGGTAGGTTGGCGAGGTGACTCACATCTCACGTCTTGCTTTCACCCTCCCTCTTCCACAGTGCTGAACTCTCCTCCCTCTTTTAAAATACAACCTTCCCAGCCACAGCGTCCCACTAGCTCTGGCTCCGTCAGGTTATTCCTCCATTTAGGAAAGAAAAAGGTTTGTATCCAGATATTCAATTGGCATGTCTCTCCAAAAAAATAATTGAGCACAGAGACGGGAAATAACTCAATCCAAAGCACACAAGGATCCTCTTGGGCTGGGGTCTGGGGAGGCGGGCAGAGGTCCCGATGTGACTCCCGTCTGCCTCCTGGAGCAGCGCAGCCACCTTCGATCCACTGCCTGAAACACTCGATACCAGAGCATGGGGCAGCCAGGGAGCCTCTGAATCATGGCAGAAAGGGCAATGGGATGGTGAGGACCATGGTGTGGCCCCACCCGGCCCCCTGCCATGCTGGGGGTGCCCCACGCACCTTTGTTGCATCACAGGAAGCCCGTATTTGGTTGCTTGGACAAGGGACATAGTAAGAGCTACACACTTGCAATGTCATTGATCACATTCCTCGTAATTGGTCTAATTTGGGTCACTCGGAGGCAGGCATTGCCATGGGCACAATGTATTCACATTTTCTGTTCCCTTGAAGCGTGTTTTGAGGAAATTAGCCTCATTACAGAGGCATCCCCTCTGTACCACAGCACATACAAGGGCCGCGTTGTAGGCAGGGAGGAGAGCACTTGCTGGGCTCATGTGCAGGCAACAAGTGGCAGGAGGAGCATGGCCCACAGCAGGCACCTGCCCAGGGAAAAGGGCACAAGGAGGGAAATTTTCAGCATTTACTGCGCTCACTCCTTCCCATGGCCACAAGCTGCTCCTCTCTGCACAGCAGCCCCGTTCCCCCACAGTGAAGACAAGGGGTGTTCGTGAGGAAGCGACCATATCTCTCGCAGGCAGGGAAGACAGCAGACACAAGTCAATAGAAAAAAATAACTTCTTTTTTATTTACAAAAAAAAGAATCCAAATATTGGATGCTGTAAACAAAATTCACAATCTGTTCCCTCTAGAGCCAGTTTTCCATCAGCTCTTTTTCTGCCTGTGACAAAGCCCATAGTCAAAATGTTCAAAAAGAGCAACCCAAGGAGCAGTTTGCTGCAACAGGATGCCTTGCAGAAGGCAACAGTTGTAAGGAAATTTGAGGGAAAGCAAATCTGCACAGACTCCTACAGGCTGCAGAAGCTTTGCAGTGCTTTAGCCAAGCCATCTTGAAATTTGCAGGCTTTTTTTTTTTTTTTTTTTTTTTTTTTACTATTTATGTTGTTAGCAAACCATTATTACAACAGCAAAACAGTACACTGATTTCCTTTCTTGGAAGGGAATCTCTCTGCTTAAAGAAAACCATACAAAAGTGTATATTCAAATAGGAGCTGAATATGCAATTACATCTTGTCCTTTGCTGTGAAGTTTTATCTAACACACTTCATTTTCCATGTTAAAAAAAAATGAAATGAAAGAAAAAAAAGCTTTTTTTGAACTAGTAAACTGGTAGGAGCCTATGATATGATGCAGACCAAGCGTTTAACAGCAGGTATTTACAAGATTTATGTGAAGGCTTTTGTGCAAGATAAAACAACAAAAATACATTTTAAGTATAATATGAAAAAGTACAGAAATATGATCTTTTTGGTGTTATAACAGCTCTTCTATCTTCAGATGAAATTTTCTTCCATTTTGGGGGATAGCTCTATCTCAGGAAAAAAAAAATCCATTTCAAAGCTCTTATTTGTTTCATGATAGCTACATTTAACCAAGTTGAGCTCCCTGTTGGTTAGCAATAAATTCAGCTGTGGCACAAACAGTTTTAGTGTAATCAGGTCAAAGTTTTTCAATCAGTTCAGCTCTTTAAAAGGGGCACTGTCTCTCGTAGCAAGTTCTAACCTTACATCTGATTGGATGGGAAAAAAAACGAAGTCTACAAAGCAAGAATGCGGTTGTTAACTTTCAAAGTACCAGTGTGCTCAAGGGGAGGTGAAAAGCACTTTACAAAAAGTCAGCCTTCACCGAGGGGAAGGTGTGCAAAACCACAGAAACAAGCCCGCTTTGAAGAACGGGTTCTTATTTTACTCTTGGCCTGAACTCATGCTTTCTTCCCACTGCTAACATCAGGAACCTTTTAAACTAGCGGTCAAAGATAAAGCAAAGTCCTACCAGTTCCATCACTCAATCATTAACATATGCAAAACAGATCCAAAATACCTATATAATACATATAAAAACATATTATATATGTATCAAAAGGCGAACGCTGAAAGTTGCGGTTTAGCTCGGAGCCCTGCTGCATGCACTAATAGGATAACTAGCTGCTGTCAATCATAAAAAAGAATACAGTAAAATTTGAGCTGAAAGGAAACAAAATCCAAACTTGCTTTTAAGCAATGGAAGTAAAAAAGGTCCTTCAAAGGAAAAAAAAAACATTGTATCATTTATTATCAGCATTTTGTGGTTGTGGCACAGCTATAGATTCTCAAACCCTTTTAAATAGCGGATGAGTCATTTATTTGCTGCAAATAGTTGTGGTGGGAGAAGACATACCACATTACCAGCTGATCCTATTTCCCCAGCCCTCCCCTTGGCTTCTGTTCGAAGCCCTCCGAGGAGCTGCGGGCCAGCGCGCCGCTGTGACAGGCGTGCTTCCCTCTGGATCTATCCCGGGTTTCGCCATTCCCAAGAAGGGGCATCCCGCATCAGGTGCCGCCAGTGCAGGAAGGAAGGTGGGGACAAGGTCTCTGGGCACACAGCGCGACAGGCAATGAAACAGCTTTTTTTTTTTTTTTTTTTTTTTTTTTTTTTTTTTTTTATGGTTCACAGAGAATTTGCAGGGAAGGCGCTTCAGTAAACACATCGGGTTCCTGTTAAATTGCCCTCGGAGATAAAAGTACAAAGCATGACAAAAATAGATGTACCCTGGTTGCTCTGCAGGGAAAACGAGTGCCGGGAGACGAGCCCTGTCCCTCGCCCTCTTCCCCTGCCTTCTCAAACACACCACTGTGCCTGCAACCACGTCGGTCACATCGCCTTTCCTTTCCAAAGCCTCCATTCATCCCCCTTTCCTTTTGTTTTTCTCTTTTTTTTTTTCCTCTTTTCAGTAAGAAAGAAAGCAAAATATTATACTCAAGTGTCATTTAGTCATTAGGTTTTCAAAGCCCAACAAAGAATTTAACACCTTCAGAGGTGTCACTGAAGTGAAAACAACAGCAGAGGTCGATTCTCCTCCTACTGATCTTTTGGGAGAGGAAATGAAAGTGAATAGTTATTGTTCCAATGCAAAGTGAATCCATTTAAATAAAGTACAGTACTGAAATTGTAAATGCAGTGTGACAACCAGATCAAAGATGTTTAATAGTTGCATAAAAATATATATATATAATATATATATATTTATAAAATATAATTTTAAGCAATCGTGCAACACTTAAAAAGGCTTCATTTCACATTTACTAAATTCTAGTGGTCCTGGAATGCATAACGCATTCTATTAAAATATTCCTTTAAATATTAACAATTAGTGTTCAAATCACCAACTAATACAATATCCTTTAGCTGTCAGGGGGTTTAAATAAACCTATCTTTGATCCACGTTCCACTGAATTGTACAGCATGGAGGTATGCAGTCACAACATTAGTGGGTTAAATGTCAAGATGGCATTACAGTACAAAATAGTTTTAAAAAAATTAGCTAGTCATATGTTTCTCCATTTGTGTAATTATTATGGCTCACAAGCAACCCACTGAATTACTGTAATCCTTGTTCTTGCAACCAAAGACATTATCCGAATCCCACCTTAATCCTGACTGGTTCATCTACTCCAATTTTTTTCAGGTGTGGGTTAAAGAAATTCACTGCAAGGTACCCACTATCCTATGACATCCTGTTGCAAATTGGAAAACATATAGTACTTTATTTAAACATTCCTCAGTTGCTACATTTTTTTCCTAGACCATATTAATATATATTGTGTGTGTATATATATAGATATACACATATAACATGTACATATATACACACACAAACATATATACACACACGCACACACGTACCTAGGGTAACATCACACTGACGTAACATTGACTCTATACAAGTATTTGCCAAGAAAAAAAATAGGGCATTTCCTCCACCACTTATTCACAAGCTTATGTTAATTGTTTTTAATCCTTGTGTCCCTGATAAAACAAAATGCATGGTTAAACCACAAAACTATATTTTCTCACTTCAAATTTTATGAAGGCATCAGGCACTTTTGATTACTATTGGTGTGTACAAATATAGTAACATCTTTTTTCTTTTACATATATATATGTATATATATATACTCTACTGTATCGTCTTTGCTTGGATAATTTATCTGTGAAATCTTTGGTCCTCATGAATAGTTTGTTTGCCACAGCTGGCTCTCTTGCATTCCCACATTTTTAAAATGTGAGGCATGCACACAGCTGGAAATAATGGACTTTGTCATCATACATGCTTCTGTTTTTATAACTGTACCAATCTACTACTGTTCATTTGGAGCAAGCTGTTTCTGTTAAAGCATTTCTATTCAAGCAAGCTATACATTCTGCAGGATCATTCCATAGGTTGCACTTGCTGCAAGCCCCAAATGCAGTAATTCCAATATACATCTTTATTCAGCTTATCTCTTCTTTATGCCTCTACTTTTAATTCCTGAATATATAGAGAATTTTTTGTGTTTTTTTCATTTTTGTTGTTTTTTTTTGTTTGTTTCTTTCATATTCTCCCTTTTGCAGATCCCATTCTAAAGTAAGAATAAAATTTAAGGAAAGAAAAAAAAGAAAATAAGGCTTTCCCACCTTCTCTATGCCAAAGCTATGGGAGCAGGTACTGCCACCCCATATTGTCATCAAGCATTCCTCCCTCACTTCTTTCAGGGGAAGCTGTTTGCTTTTAATGACAGGCCTCTTGTGCTCTGGGCTAGGATCCAATTTTTGGGGGGTTCCTTCAAGATCGTGCTCCCGTTATTTACTAGGAGAACCACAAGCTTTTTACCAAGCCCGCAAGCCAGAGCAGATCGTCACTGCACAAAACACCCCGTTTCAGAGGGGCGCCGCGGCCCCATCCTACACGTTAAGGATCATTCTCCCCATCAGCTCTGCTAATCGCGGTCCTTAATTACAGGGCAGCCAGGTAGAGTACGTGTGCTGCTGGCAAGGGAACACCGTCTGCACCTGGGCAATGTAGTAATTGCTGAAGTTGGCATCTGCTACGTACGGGGCCGGCTGGTAATAGCAGGTGACATTGGCCACGTTGGGGATGATATTTTGCTCAGCCAGCACCCGGATGGCCAGCATGGTGATCAGATTAAGAGTCTGTCTCCTCTCATGCCCCATGAGGCACACTGTGCTCTCATTGACCACGCCGTGAAGGGTCATGAGATAGTCATACTTGCGGTCCTCTAATCCCACAAAGTGGTTCTGCAAGTAGGACTCCAGCTTTCTCTGCTGCTCCCCAATGTCCGAGAAGTCAATGAAGAACCTGGAGCACATGTATCTCTGCAGGGACTTAATCTCGGATTCGGAGGCGGCCCTAAAGCCCCTTACCAAGAGGTTGCAGTACTTAAGCAGACCACCTCCTCGGATTTCTTCTGGGTTTCTGGTGGCAATTATCTTGTTGCAAAGGTGATCAAAGGCTTCCTGGAAATCCCCATAGACGCTCTCACCAATGATGGTCGGGTGAAAAGTTTCAGTCATCGGGTTCTCTGAGCACTCATAAAAAAGCAGCAGGGAGTCTAGCTTGATTTGAAAGGAATCGACACTGAATTCAAACTGCCGCCTCAGAGAGTCCACGAATTTCAGCTCCACATTTTTGCCGCTGTTGTTGGACAAGGAGATGAGACTCCACCGGTCCGAATCATTGCAGACTTTCACCATTTTCTGCACATACGCTTCCTACAATCGGAAGGACAAGGTGAGCAAAGGAAGACACGAGCGCAAGGGATTTTCCCTGTCGCAGTGTCCGTCTACGCTCTCCCCCACCTCACCCTCTGCCCTAGCGTTTCACAAGGGACCGTCAGGAGCCTCAGCCGCAACCTAAGGAGAGAGGTTTGCTGCAAGAGTTCGGAGCCGGGTTATCGCACGGGAGTGACAGGGGAGGACGGTCTTCGACCGCGTCGTGCACGGGAAGTATTTTGCAACACTGCTTCTTTCAAGCACTGCTAAATATATCCCTGCACAAGACTGCCGGCACACCCACCAGGATCCATGCACCAACTCAAGGAAGGTCACTCACTGCTAAAGCGAGATAAGAAATCCCCCTTTTTTTTTCTCTCTCCTCTCTCTCTCCCTCTGAAGTTGTTTTTCCACCTCTCTCCTGTTCCCTCACAGGAGAATCGGTTCTGCAAAGTGTTTGCTCTCTGTCCTCAGCCTCTGCTCTTTCGGGGCAGGTTCTGCAAATCCACCCCACATCCAAAAATAAAGAAGGAAATACAGAAAGGCCTCTTAAAAAAAAAAACAAAGCAAAAACAGAAAAAAAAAACCACCACGCAATCCTAAAGCCATTTGGCATCCAGCTTAGCTCGCTCAAGTGACCTGTCTAGGAGGGCTGCGTGCCGGGACACCTGCCCCGCGAGGAAGCCTTCGCTGCAGGAGACAATTCCCGTGCAGGCAGCGAGGCCCGCAGTGGCACTAGGCACAGCGAGGGGGGTTCCTCCCGCACCTCCACGCGAGCTCCCCACAAACATGCGCGGAGGGGCCCCCACAAGCGCGGCTGTACCTTGAGCGTGAGCGGCGTGATCTTCTCCTTGTTGACGCCCTCGGGCAGGAAATCCAAGAGGCAGTCCAAGACCACGTCCTTGACGGTCTGGAACTCGGCCTCGCCTTTGAGGTCGGCGCAGAAGATGAGGTCGAGGTCCTTGTAGCCGAGGCCGCTGTGCTGGTGCAGGACGTGGCTGGCGGCGGAGCCGTTGAGGCGCACGTCGCGCACGCCGATGCCGCGCAGCGCCAGCCGCCTCCGCACCACCTTGACGATGCGGCGCGGCTGCATGGCGAGCGTGGGGAAGTTGCCGCGGCCGTGGATGGGGATGGTCTCGCCCAGGATGCGGTCCAGCCGCTGCACTTGCTCCCAGCTCAGCACGTTGCAGTGCGCGCTCTCGCCGCAGCCCGCGCAGTTCCCGCCGTCTTCGGCCATGGCCCCCGCGCTGCGCAGCGCTCGAGGGGACGGCGAAGCGGCGGCGGCGCTGGGCGGACAAATGGGGGGCAGAAGCCGCGCGCCCGCGTGCGGGAAGCGCCGCTGCGCGCTGCTCCGCGCCGGGCCGGCTGCCGCCGCGTGCGCAGCCGCCGCGCTTCTGCCCGCCGACGGTGCCCGGTAGTTTTTATACGGGGTTTCTCCGCTCTTCCGGGGCTCCGAGTCACGGCGCGCCCGCGTCCCGCCCCCTCTATCTGCATGGACGGGGCCCCCGGACCGCCCACGCCGCGCGCGCCCACGGGCCGCGCCGCCCGCCCCTCCGCGCGCGGGGAAGCCGCCCCGAGCGCTGCAGCGGGGGGCGCCCTCGGTGACACCCCCCTAAAAACACGCACAGACCCCCCGCGGCTGCAGCGCGGGCGGGCGCGGAGCCGCCTCCCCGCGGGACCCCCCGCAGCTCCGCGACGAGATGCGGGGAATCCACGACGCCCCCTCCCCGCCAAAGCGAAACGCGGGGGGTTCTGGCCGCGCGCGCCGCTTTCCACCTGCTCCCGCGCGCGCGATCCGCGCCCCCGCGCGCACAGCGGCGCCGCGAGCCCCGCGGGACGGGGGAGCCTCCTCGCGTCCTGCGCCCCCACCCCAAAAATAAAGTCCCATCGGGTTCCTCTCGTGTTTTTTTTCTATTTTTCTTTTTTTTTTTTCCTTTTTTTTGGAGGGGGGGGCACTCCAGGTTGCAGATCCCCAAACTGCAACTGCAAAGAGCGCCCCGTGCTCCGCACTTTGCAGCCGCTTTCGGGGAGGGTGCGTGAGGGGAGGTTCACGGTGCCCCCCGTCCCCGCCGCTCCGCGCCCTGGGGGGGGTCGCGGCTGCGTCACGGACCCGGCGCTCGGTGACGCGCGCCCCGCCGCGCCAATGGCGGCGCGCGCCGCGTGACGCGCGCGTGAACGGGCCGCCCCCCCCCACGGTGCGTGTCCCCTCCCCACGCATCGGGGTACTCAGCCCCTCAAGGGGAGGGGGTAACACTGCAAACCGGCCCTGAGGGGCACGGGGGGGGGAGGGTTGCCCCGCGGGGAGGGCGCCCCCACGCGCGGTGTAAGCGGGGAAGCGGCCCCCTCCCCCGCGGGGCCGCAGCCGCGTGGCACGGGCGCCCCCTGGCGGGGGCTGGGGCTGCCCGAGCCCCGCGTACAGTGCGCGTGGGTTGGGGGGATGGGGCTGAGCCGGGTGTGTGTGGGGAGGGGGGTCTGACCGGGGCCGGTTATTGAGGCGTGGGGATCTGGGTGGGCTCCGTGCCCTGCTGCTGCTGCCAGCGGCTCCGGCCACCGCGAGGTGCCGGCTGGAAAAGCCCGGAAGAGCCTGGTGGTGCCAACGCGCTTAATCAAAAAAAAAAAAAAAAAGTATTTTTTTTTTAAATACAAAAGGGCA